>LOJH01000139.1:54462-65722 GCA_001685095.1 Ellobius talpinus | reverse complement strand
CTATCTATCTATCTATCTATCTATCTATCTATCTATCATCATCATCATCTATCAATCATCTATCTATCCATATATATAAAGTTTAGAAGAGTAAATTTTCATATGACCTTTTCAAACATCTTTAGTGTTAGTTATCTCTCTCTTACCCCTCCTTTGCCCCACTCTTCCACCCCTCTTACTACTCTCATATTACCTGTGTTCTACTGTACTCCTTTACTTTGGGGTCTCTCTTTCCTCTGCCTACCAATGGACCCTTCCTAGTTTCCTGAACTGTATAGGTACTCCTAGGTCATCACACAAATGTAAAGACTCTATGCAAGGATTCATAACTCAAGAAAACCAGACATTTGTCTTTCTGGATCTGGTTTACCCCATTCAATATAATTGTGATTTCCTTTTTCTTTATAACTGAATAAAATTCCATGAATTTATGGGTAGAACAATTGAACATGGTTTATAACAAATAAAAAGAGGACATACATGAATTTGGAAGGGGTGTGGAGGAAAATGGGAATGAAAGTGATCAAAATCCATTGTATATGTGCATAAAAATTCACAACTAATAAAGACATACTTAAAGATACAAAAACTTAGGATAATTTTCTAATTTTAATTTAGATTTTAAAAGTATCTTTGGGCCTCTGACTATATTTTTAAAGTGATTTATACTATTCTAATGTGAAAACACTGAAAATACTGCCTGCTAGATTCAGATGAGCACAAAGAAAGAAAAAAGAGAGCTTGGGAGGAAGGAAGGTGGAGAAGAAAAAAGTAAAAGGGAGAGGAAGGAGGGAAAGAAGGAAGAGCTAGAGAGAAGAAGGAAAGGAGGGAAGAGGATGGCAGTTACAAAGGAAGAAAAAAGAAAGGAAAAAGGGGAAGGAGAGGAAAACTAATTTCTGTTAATTATATTTTTCATTAGTAAAGGTTTTAGATGACTTTATCAGTAATTAAATTTGAAGTGATCAAATCTTTGGAGGAAAGGAGTTTTCAAGTGACATTTTTGAGTCATGATGTGGTCAATGGACCATTAGGCATAAACAATGCATGCAAAGGTGCTAATGTGACTGTGTGAATGGCTTGCACTGTCCGTGAGCCTCCTTAACCCTGTCATGTAGATGTGGTTCACATTTTGTCAACAGGACTATTGCTGCTCTTTCTCAATGTCTCACACATGTTCTGGATCCTTTCTTTGATTCTTTATGGAAACACAAAATAAATGAGAACTTACTAGAATTAAAAATACCAAAATAAATAAAAAGAGAGGTCTCATTAGATATGATATTGTGTTGTCTTCAGAAAATATAGAATCTCTGTGAGTAGTTTTCTATATACTAGTTGATAGCTGAAAAATGAACATTTTTGTCTAGTCATATCTCTGGAAGAAGTTTGAGTGAAATTCTGTTCCTCTTTTCTTTCCCCACTCTCTTCCTTTTCCGCTTCTTCTTTTTTCTTCCTCTTTAATGACAGGCCATATCATGCTCTTACCTTGTTTATTAGCATTACTTATGGTGGTGATTTTCTCTGGGAGCTGACAAAGAAAAATATTTGTGCCCTATTGAGAAGACCTGTGGTGTAGGAGGTCTTTCTGTCTTTGTGTTGTTTCATTGGTTAATAAAGGAACTGCTTTAGGCCTGTTGATAGGGCAGAACTTAGGGAAGACAGAACTGAATGCTGGGAGAAGGAAGGATGGAGTCAGAGAGAAGCTATGGATCTGCCGCCAGAGGAAAACATGCTGCTGAAATTTAGCCAGTAAGCCACTGCCATGTGGTGATACACAGATTAATAGAAATGTGTTAAATTAAGATGTAAGAATTAATCAGTAAGAAACTAGAGATAATAGGACAAGCAGTGATTTAATTAATACAGTTTCTGTGTGATTATTTCAGTTCTGGGTAGCCGGGACGAACAAGCGGGCCCTCCTCCTATAGACCTGGAAAATTAGAACAGATTTTTTACTCAAAATGGGCTTTCCCAATACATCCCCATACACCCAGTACACCCAATACATTTCCCCAAGCATCCCAAAGACTTTGGATATTAACAACCAGGACTCAAGGAGACATAATTTTGCAGTATGTGTGGTTCATTAAATATATTCACTAGTCATTGCCTAGATACAGAACCACCCTGAGTAATTAGGAGCCCACCATCACTAGTGCTCTGTGTCTGCGGCTAGGCTGATTTTTAGGATGCATGATTCCCACTGGGTATGCATATGTCTTTATTTTGTTTTCTGAGGAAACCCAGGAGCCAAGGACAATTCTTGTAGCACCATTGGGGCTTAGTAAATGTTTTATAATTGAATAAGTTAATGAATCCACATTGCTATTTATTAAAAAAAATAAATTGTTTCTCCACTGAGAGAATTTATTTAGGAAAGGAACTCTTTAAAGTTAAAATATTCTGTTGTCATGCTTAGTAAGTATTTGAGATTATGCAGTGATGTTTCATGAGGTAAAACCAAGAGCTGGATTAAGACTTGCAGAACTATGAATGTGTTATCTTTGCTTTCAACCTCAATCCTATAAAAGGATGCACACCTTTTCTTATATCAACCCCCTCCCAATTATGCAGACAATGTTGGAAGTTTTTCAGTAGTGACTGCTTAATTTATGACATGGAATTTAAATGTATTGAACTGTATTTTAACTCTAATCAATTCAAACATTTAGACAGGCCATCGATAAAATATAAACACTCTGGACCTGCAAATTCTGAATGCCGTAGATGGAGGCTGGACATTACACATTTTTTGTATCCAAAATACTTGGGTATTTTGTATATACTTTGTATATATATCATATTCATCATTGAAGAAATATATGTTATTTAATGGTATTCAGGCACACCCTGGCACAGTGTATCGTGCCCTCCCTGCATCTTACATCAGCCTGCCTACATAGCAGACGGCTCCCTGTCCCATTAAGAGTCAAGCTCTGCCCACTCTCTTCTCTTCTTCCTTTCTGTCATTTTTCTCTCTCTCTTCTCCCCTCTCTGTCCCTCTTTTCCCTCCCTCCCCTCTACCCTCCCAAAACTCTCTTCTCAATAAAACTCCACACTTAAACTCTCTCTGCATGGCATATTCGGTCACCTGCAGGGGCCCCACCCACTGTGTATCTTAACACTTATAATGAGTTTCCATGTTTACAGAAATTAATAAAAATATTTTTTAGTTTTCATAAGAAAAGGAGAAAATAGGGGAATTAGAAGGGGAAGAAAAAAGAAAGATCAAAAACCAAAGAGGCAGCTTAAGCTTAGAGATAGCTGTTGTCAAGGTCAGTCTTACTTTTCAGAATTTAACTTCTAATATGGAAGTCATGTTTTTCCTTCATTTTATATATGAAGAATGATACCATTTTAAGGCTAAGTCTCTCACCTTTCAGATCCCAACATCTACCTTTTTCTACAGTTCTTGACCTAAAGTATATAAGATTATCTACCCTAAGTATTGTATGATGTACTTATTCATTTGCTCTCGTGGATTCTCTTAAGCCAAAATCAAATCACTCTGCTAAGCATACGGTCAGGAACACAGTGGTTCTCTAGCTAATGAGGAAGCAAATTCAGCCATGCTAGACGTACCAGCTAGTCAAAGATCAATGACCTACAGGTACAAATCAGTGGCTAGACTTACCAGCTAGTCAAAAATCAATGACCCACAGGTACAAATCAGTGGCTATCAGACAAAAGAAGACAGGTGTGTAGGAGGGCAGACGGCTCACTAAAAGGGCTGTTTAATTCAGGGAGGAATTTGCAGTCAATGGCCAATGAAATGCTGGTGACCACAGTTGCATGAACCTGCTAATTTATGAACCTGCATGGCTCTCTTTCTTTCCAACAAATTAATGAATATGCAAAGGACAAAGAACAACCTGAAGGGATTATTTTTATTCCAGGAACAAACATGGTTATAGCACATTTCCAATGTAACAATTTTAACATTTTGAATGCATTTGGGAGCATGTGTATACTTATGTTATTATTTCCATAAAATATTTGCAAAGCACATGGACATATTGGAAGGAAACCAGTAATTATGATATTTTTGGATTTTTTTATTGGAGAATACAAGTAGTCAATGAAAAGATGCTTAGCTATACTGCCAAGGTTTGAGCACCCACTGTATACCATGCACTGTGGCAATTATTAAAGAAAACAGGGAATACCATAAGCTCCCCTCTCCATGTGCCCTCTACTCCTTAAGGAGCACAGTCAAAGGCACATTCATGATGGAAAGGCATGTATGTCTTTTATTTGTGGGGTTAGGAAGCAGGTATAAACACATTTCTTTTTTAATGCAAAGAGAATGCCTTAAATGAAGAAGGATGAGTTGTGGACACATTTCACTGATGTGTATCATCCTGAAGATGAGTTGTTATTAGTAGAGTTGGAGGTGTAACACTGGGTACCGTCTTCTCCAAAGCTGTAGTAGTTTATAGGATGCATAAGATAACCTTTCCTAGAGTCTTGGAAGAATAATATTTGGCCATATGATTATATAGAGTATTCATATTATTTGCTAAATTTTCAGTATAGAATAACAGTAATTGCTTACAAAAAGTGGATCTATCCTCTCACTTGGGAATTGAATTATTCATTGTTAAACAGGATACTTTATGACCAAGCCATAAATTTTTGAATCTGTATCATTTCTCCAATGTTTAATTCTATAAAAAGACCATTACATTCTCAGTCTATGTGCCTATCACTTTGAACATCCTCAGAATATTTGATTCCTGCAAAAAACATTCCATGTAAAGAAACTGTTCTTTTTATGTGATGAAGCCACAGTAAACACATTTTATTAATTTTGCAATAGCCCTAATGTCATTCCACCCCGACACAGAGAATTATAATACTGATGTGGCTTCTCAGATAATATGATTCATGACCAAGACAATTAAAAATATCAGAATGAACTTTCCTTTTGTCCTCACCCCCTTTATCAGATAAAAATGTCGAATGCCAGACCATATGCTTCAGAGATGGGTACCTGGTAGCTCTAGCATCTACCTTGAAATCATAAATGCTTCTTAACTCATGTTATAGCACACTTCCTTAGTACTAATCACTTGGATTGCTTTACTGAGAATGGAAAGTTCAGGTTATTGCATGCTATCCCTGATAAGGAAAGTTTGGTGTGGGCCTATTAGTGAGAGATAGATAGCTTCATACTTGCCAATATGTACCGACCCAGAGCCAATCTTGGCTATGCACTGTGTCAGCATTAATGATTTATTTAACCTTCCAAAATATAATTTCTCTTCTCCACATTGCAAGGATAAACTTAAACAATTATTCCAAACCCTGGCAATTGAGCAGGAATCATTATATTCACATAGGTATCAGGTTAGAAGAAAAGGTCAGACTGGCTTGTCCAAAACTTGGTCAGAATTTCTTCAGAGTCTGGAAACTGTTTGAACATAGACATTGGAAGACACTGAGAGTCAGTCAGGTTTTTTATTTAAAACAAAACCAAACCAACAACAAGAACAGAAAACCCTATGTAGTGAGCCAGAGTTTAGTTTTTCTTTGATCTCCAGAATTATTTTCAAATCTAGAAAAATTTGAAAAAGCTTAATAGAATTTAGTCATTCCCTATATTACCCCTAGTAGGAGAATGCCCATTGATTTTAGAGGTTCTAGGCAGACTTATACATCAAAGGTTTGACTGATTTCTATACTCAATTCTTAGTTATAAAGGGATAGCAGAGCTTTTAGAACCCCTCAGCTGTTCTACATTGCTGTAGAGCTATGGATGCTCTCATTTATGGAGTAAGATGTTGACTTGGTGATGATCAGCAAACTTGCCATATCTAGTATTATGAAGTGAAAAACAGACAAAGAAGGAGTTACTATCTTTTGAAGCACTTCTTTTCAGAAGAAATGACACAGGAGAGGGATGTTGGGTGACAGCAATGCAAAAGATTCTGTTGACTACTTCTTTTAAAAGATTTAGCAATTAGATGAAAAATAAAGATATTTTTCCATACAAGATTTAGCGGACGAGACTAATGAGAATATGAAAAATGCTGACGGGTGCAGTTCTCTGGCATTTAATAATGGCAGTAGGGATCCTGACAGATTCTCCATTAGCAATTCCTAAGACAACTTAATTTCCTGATTAAACATAGGTTTTTAAATCATATTGACATTTTAAGAGAGAAACAAATAGCGGTGCCAATTCTCTGAGGCACAGGAAAAAACTTGCCTTTTCTTTCCTCCTCTACGTCTTCCTATCTAGGTGTCCAGAAAGTTCTGGGTGATTCAGAAATTGTTTGAACCTAAACTCTGTGGCTTGGTCTACCTTGTAAAACTTGCTATAGACACCAGTTTTAGATAGCAGTGTATTTGCTACACTATGAATGAAGTCTAGTGTCTTTTGCACACTCTTCAGTGTATTTGGCATGAATACTTGGGGCTGGGAAGTAGCAAGGCTTGGAGAAACATGGCTTTGTTGTCAAATTGATAAGGGATGTCTCCCAAATATGGTCTAAAACTTGCAATATTGTAAATAAAGTTTCACCAGAATACAACTGCGCTCTGAGAAACTGTGTATTGCTGTTTTTATCCGCTACTGTTTTTAAATGTGTATCAGTGTTTGGGCTACATGTATGCCTGTATAGCATGTCAATGTCGGGTGTCCACATAGGCTAGTAGAGGACATAGATTCCTCTGATATTAGAGTTGCAGATGGTTGTGAGCCACAACGTGGGTATGGGGAATTGAACTCTGGTCCTTTGGAAGAACGGTCAGTGCTTTTAACTGCTGAACCACCTCTCAACTCTCAGTATGCTTGCTTTTAACAGCAGAGTTGAACTGCCATGACAGAGATATTATAAACCTACTGACTCAAACTATTTACTCTATGGTACTTTATAAAAACAAGCAAACAAACAAAAAACCACACGAACAATAATAATCTTGCCTAGCACGGCATTGCTGATGCCATAGTACAATCAACCCTGGATGCAGAAAAAGAGAAGTGTGTGGGTGAGGCTGTCTGCAGCCCCGGGGAAAACTCTACACACGAAGGTAGTGTGGGTCAAAACCCCCTCCACAGGATGAGTGAGGGGAGGAAGTCAAGCAAGAGTGTTTTGTTCACAGACACTGGTTCCTTGATGGGTGCTGGACAGTACAAAATGCTCCATCTCTACTCATGAAATTTAGACAGATCTTCCACCTTAGAGAAAGCTTTATTTGTGTTTAAATGATGGCTGTTGTTTCCTTCCTGTATTTGTTTTGCTTCACTGGAAGAGACTATAGAGTAAAGCCCTGAGAGATTAGCAACCATCAGCAAGTCATGACTTTGTTCCTCATTTCCCAAGTTGTCTCCTTTTGGACACGTGAGAAGCATCTGGGAAAATTTCAATGAGAAAATTAGGAAAATTCACCTCAGAAGCCAACTTGGAATCAAGAGCTTATTTCCTTCCTTTCTTTTAAAAATTGATTTTAGCTTCCAGCTTGTTCTATTTGCCTCAATTAGAATTATATTCTTTTCATCCATTAAAATATTATATTAAAAATTGGAACCTCTGTAGAATGAAGTTTTTATAATATTAAAAAGAAACAACAACAGCAAAAAGTGAAGGCACATAGTGTACCAAGGGGGTAGAAATGCGCTTTAGAACTCAGCCATGTGGCTTCTTATGGAAGTATAATGAGTTAAAGATGAAATTCCACTTCTACTTTGCATACATCTTGCAAAGATTCTGCCCAGTAAAATGGTAATTAGAGTCCTTTTTTTACAATAAATATTATAATTTTTAATTCTAATATTGTGAGCTATGAAATGTCTTCCATTTCCCCAACATATGTTTTTTGTCCTGTTTCTCCATCCAAGAGACAGAAATAAAATAAACACCTTAATGAACACAATCCCAATTCTCTCGAGACTGTGTTCCTGTCTTATGGGCACAACGTGGAGCAGAGGTTTGGAAGAGTCTCCCTAGGGAGAGAAAAATCTGCCTCATTTCTCAACCCAGTGTGGTCTGCAGAAGTGCTCAGTCTGGTTTGCTGTTAAATTGCTGTAGCCTTGGTAAGTTGCAATTTGCAATTACAAGTGTATTTGTGAAGTGTAAGTGGGTAATTTCCTCCTTTGCAGATGATAGCAAAGTACTCCAAGATGGCAGTTAAGTTAGTTAGGGTGGGGTCCTTTCAGACTCTGGGAGGCTGATCATGAAAATATGGCTCTCTGTTTGTCTTCGCTGTTAATTGCAAAAACATGAGGAGGAACTCCTGTTAAGACATGATATTCTAAACAAAATATTTTGAATATTTCCCCCTAGTGATTACAGATGCATCATGAGACGATATGACACATTTGGAGGTAAGGGCTTTCAGTCCCAGAGTGTTTAAGTGGTTAGTGATCTCCAACTTGACTGGTCAGTATGGGGACTGATCAAATGATCATTTTTCTTCTTCTCTTCATTTTTTTTTCTTTTCCTTCTTCAGTAAAAATGTCCTAACTGTCATAGACTCCACTGAGAAGGGATTCTGCAGAGATCTGCATAAGCTCAGCACAGCTGCTCTGCCATCTGACATCCTGATGGTCGGTGGAGGGGGAGACCTCAGTGCACGTGTTGGCGGTAGTGCCAAAATGTGGAAGAAAATTATTGAACCACAGAGGATTACTTTCTTCCTGCATGGCGAGAAAGCCAAGCCAAAACTTGTAATCTCAGACAGCAGCTTCAGTCATCCAAGTTAGGAGAAAAAAAAAAGATCTTGGATGTGCCAGAAATCAAAAGCAGTGACATCTTACCCGTCCCGACATTGTTTCTCAGCAGAAGATCAAAGATGTTGACAAAGTGAGTGAATGGTATCGTTACCCAATGTGCTTCCGATCGCAACATCTTCAGCGAAGGTGGCTAACACTCTCCATTGGGTGATGATTCCTCCACCCTGCAACACTGGAATCTGGGCACCTCATGAAAGTCCCAGCTCCTCGTGCAGCACTATAAACATCTAGTAAAATCCTGACAGACTTGAAGGTTGTGCCACTCACATGTTTGGCTTGCCCTGCCAATGGTATTTTGAGTGCACACCTCTAACTCAGAAGGCATTAGCATGTTCTGAGCACATGTGAAGGCCTGAAAGTACTAGCCATGGGCTGCAAAACCCTGTAGTGGAGAACTTGCTCGGCATAAGTGAGGGGATGATTTTAATCTCAGGACCTGAAAAATTTAAGTATAATTTAGAAATTAAAATATTGTATTTCATTACAATTATACATATTTCTTTTATTTTGAACGTAGTAAGGATTTCAAATTTTAAATGTTTTATTTTTTATTATTTTTTAAACAATGGGCATTTCCTAAGAGACCTCACAAACAATTTGTCATCTGTAGCAGAAAAGAACAATATTTCCATTTTGCTTTTCTGGAGCAGATTTCTCTGACATAGTACAGGCTCGGTTATCAGTCTTGCATCAAAGATCATTTGCCTACGATTTGACACTGGTTAGAATATCATGATGTACTGTGCAATCCTCTAACAACTATCTATTTCTTTCAAATTTCAACTTGTCATTTTTCTTGTTCTTTGGAGAACCAGTGACCAGTGAAAGGTGTACTTGAGAATTCAAGAACAAATTATAGCTTTGGTTCGTCCAAGAGAATATTGGCTACCCGATACTCCAGTGTAAATGCTTGTGGCAAATTCATTCTTACCTCTTTCCAAACACTGACTTTCTAAGATGACATGGATAAGTGCTTCTCATGGCTGCACAGATGCTGTTAATTTTATAATATGAAAGTGATACTTAATCACTCTTTCTTCAATCATGGGTTTTCTTTTGTCTGCTTTTCTTAATAATGGTCGTGAATTTCCCACCAGATTCTAGAATAACAAATCAAGTCTGGTGGGAAATTTATGAGTCAGGAAACATCAGATTCTAAAATAACTTTTCCACTCCAAAAAATTATCAAGTATAGAAAAATGTTATTGTATGACATGAAATGCGTTCTATGCTGCTGCAACAAGGGTTCGAGCCTGAGCTTGGTGTGACCTCTACATTGCTTCCATGGCAACAATGCATTCTTCCCATGAAAGATTCTGTGTAAGTTCATTTCTAAAGGTCACACAAAGTGGCTTGATCCCACTAGTGATGGGTGCTGAATAAAAATAAGGCAGCCTCACAGAAGTATGTTGGAACTATAGCAGGTTGAAGTTCTATGCTGAATGAAGGGAGTTTAATGCTCCAAACATTCAAAATGTGTTCCCTCCATTTGTTTTAGCTTCTGTGTCCTTTGGGACAATAAAAGAAGATTTATTTGCTCTTTAAAGTCCCTTGTGAGATAGAAGGCAATGAGGCCTCCTATCCACCAGGCTTAGGTGATTGTTAAAATCAACAGTGAACAGAATGTGTGAAGGTTGTGGCATACTTTTCTCTGAATGCCAAGCTTTCTCAGGGCAACTACTTTTACCTCTCATGACTCCAGGACCTTGAGTTTGAAACAAAGAAATCACTGAATACTAGAGATTTCTCCACATGGTCCATACTATTATCCATCAGTCTAAGGAGAAAACAAGGCAAAGCGTGACTGCTCTGAGGGAATTCCAAATTCACAGTGGAAAAAAAATTATGCAACTATTAAAAATTTTTTCTTATGCAAAAGAAGTACAGAGTTGGGAGGGAGGCTGGTCCTTGTGAGAGAAAAGAGCAGCTCTCCTTGGTGAGACTCCATTCCCAGGCCCAGCACCCTCACCACATCTTGCTCCCATTACTGCTCTTTTCAACTTTTGTTGACAGCTTAAGTTCAGAGGTTGCCTTGTTTGCCTTGTAGTTGATGTTAGTTCAACATTATACACTAAAGGTGAAGCAAACACAGGAACTGGTGCCCAGGGATAGGGGAAGAGCCTTGGCAGCCAAAACTAACATATGGTTTACACTTGGGGCAAGTAAATTAAAAATGGGGGAAAAACTGGGCACAAGTGAGATCATTGGCTAATATAAATGCCTGTCAACCTTGATTCTCTCAGTGAGATTCTGAGCTAAGAAGCAGATTCATCATTGCCCTCAATCTATACAACTATCCTCTGTGTCTTTAAAGAGACCTCACAGTACTTCCTGAGTGTGGGGCACAAGAAATCAGGTATATAGGTGGTAAGAAGTTAAGGAGTATGTGTGTACGCACACACATGTGCACTTAAAAATCATTTTCTGAAAGAACATAAGACAGTACTGACACTTGTTGGAAATAAACTAAGGTAGTTGTCATGTATATTATCTTTCAGTTTTTGAAGGTTCACAATGAGATCT
>LOJH01000139.1:32340-51003 GCA_001685095.1 Ellobius talpinus | reverse complement strand
AGAGAGAGAGAGAGAGAGAGAGAGAGAGAGAGAGAGATCGCAGTTTCAATCATCTACGGTTGTGGTTGTGGGTCAGGGGTCAGTTCCCAGTACCTACTTCAGGTGGCTGACATTTTATGCTAATCCAGATCCAAGGGTCCCAACACTCTTTTCAATTCCCAGGGCACCTACCTTCAAGTGCACCCTACCACATATAGACACATGTGCATGTACATAATTCTGTAAATGACTTTAAATTATTTTCCTTGGTAAAAATGATACCATAACACACAATTTACTTTTCTTACTTATGAAACATAATTATTAATTAATCTTATAAGTTGTCATCAAAACTATCTCTTTACATAGTATTTGTTTTGCTAAATAAAGTATAACTTGGCGTTTAATTAGTTTACTTTGCCATCAAGTACTATATATTTCTACAAATGATTGAAAAGGTATCATTTGTTTTTGAAGCTGGTTGTTAGAATTTGTAATATAAAAGCTTTTTAAGTTCTTTCTTTTTTACAATTTACAACTATAAATATTTAAACTTCTTGCATTAGTTTTATAAAGCTGACCTTGATCATGCATTTTTTGCTAAATTATAGGAAACAATAAATTCTCGTATACATAACTTTAATTGATACTTTTAAAATATGATCATCAGTATTTTCCTTAATTGCATCTTTTTCAAAAATTATCAAAATCAATGCTACATATGGTATTCAAATTACAGAAATAATTAAACCAGTGTCATTTTGTTTTTCTAAACTTTTTTATAATAGCAAAAATAGTATTTTATATTATAGTTTTCCTTATTCTTCAGTTGCTTGAGAATTTCATAGCAATATGCAATGCGTTTTTTTAAACATAATTCTTTTATTGATTCGATGGGGCTTTTACATCATGTACCCCAGTCTCACTCATTTCCCAGTCCTTCTGTACCCCTTCTCCACCACTGTAACCTTCCACAAAGGAAAAATAAAAAATTAAAATTAAAAGGAAAACAACAAACAAACAACAGAAAACCATCTCACCGACCCCTCTGGGAACAACCTGCTCCTCTGTCAATCAGAACCTTCTCTCCTGAATCACCGTTGCCATGCCTCCAGTTCCTTGGTACTTGTACCACTTGGCTCCTCCATCTTTCCCACCTCTCCATCACATAGTCATTTATAGTCGTGGCCTTGGAAGCTTCCGTGCGACAAGCAGTTATACTCTTTTCCCCAAATAGCTTTACTTTCAAACGTTCATTGCAATGAACTATTAATCGGTCTTGTTCAAGGCCTCTGGCTTCTGCTACACCAATACTGGATCCTCACTGTGACTCCTCTTGGATACCCTGCTGTTTTCCAGTCATGGAGATCATGGAGATCCTGAGGCTGTGGCTTTGCAGAACTAGTCCTTTCAGATGCTACAGCAGGTCATAGATGAGGTAGATGTTGTGGTGGGCCAACTCAAAGCCCTCAATCTGTTTCTGGACGGTAGCTGAGTGGGTCAGCCCATTCTGGGCCTCGCCTTCCTACCTGCACCCCACAGACAGATCTCCCTCACCCACACCATGAGGGAAGGGGCTAGCTCTCCTGCAGCCCTGGAGGGGTAGGGTCAGCCCAGAGCATCATTTGGACATCAACATGGCTTTGGGCCATAACCCAGACCACAAACAACCACATAGACTTTGGAGGTAACATGGGTCTTAGACATCAACACAGACCCCAGCTACAGTAGAACCACAGACCCTGGCCCTTGGTGGCAGCACAGGCCTGGATGTAACCATGGCCCCAGGTGGCAGTGTAGGTCATTCAGATCAGTATGGCCCTCAGCAGCTGCCTGGGCCCTGACATCACTAGGGCCTCAGGTAATTGCACAGCCTCCTCAGATCAGTCTGTTCCTCACCTCTGGCGAGTCTCCGGTTCCACCCCTCTTTGCGGTACATGAACCACTCTTTCTGTCCCGTATCTCCACTGAATACTCCATCTTTTCCATCTATCCCATACCTCCATCACCTATGTGTTCATCTTAGTGGCACCTGCTGTTCTTGGCTACAGGGTCAGGGCAGGTGCGTGGGTGTGTTCTGGCTGCTCAGGACCCAATGTAATGCATTTTGACAAATATTTGCCCCCTCTCCTCAATTTCCTGCCCTAGTCCCTCACCACTTTTTCCTCCTGCCTTAAGGTGGTCTTTTTTTAATTCACTGATTATTTTCATGTAATGTTTTATCTCAAGAATTTTATATACATATACAATGAAATATGATCATAACTACTATTCCTTTTCCCCTTTTCCCTCCCACACATGACCGTCCAACTTCATGTCTTTCTTGTTTCCTTCCTCTCTGTCTCTGTCTCCACCCTCCCACCCCTTGTCTATCTTCACAACTCATCAAGTCCAATTAGGGCTGCCCATATGTGCATGAGGATGTGGTCATCCACTGGAGCAGGGAAAAAACTGTCTGTGGCCACTCCTTCAGGAAAAGAATGATTTTTACTCCTCCAGCAGCTACTGAATATCAGTAGCTCCTCAGTAAGGCAAGGAAGGGGTTCTCAGATCACCTACCCATTCTAAAAACCTCCTGTGCCTACGGATGGTGGGCAATGCTTATTATCTATTTGATAAAGAATGCAATTTAAGCAAAAGATGACTTTCCAATGGACAGTTTTGGTGGTCATGATCTTCTGCAGGTCATCAGCTATTGAGAGTTCCTAGCTGTACTAGAGATGAGAAGAGAGGAAAGGGTAATCGGTAGGTTAGCCAAAACTTAAGATGTATGAAATCCAGTCTTCTGAGTAAAGAAACAGGTTTTGATTAATATAAGTTGTATTTTGACAGTTTATGATGGCAGCAAATTTATCATTTTCTTTAATTACTTTAAAATATATGTTTCCGCAGTATGACCCATAATCTCCTGAAACCAGTTACAATGAAAGTCAGTCCAGAATAGCATTTGTAAAGCAAATTAGAAACTTACAGTCCTAAGACATACTTCTAGAATTAAATGTGTATCAATAGAATACATAGAGAATTAAATTAGTCAAAAAATTCTCTGAGGGAATTGGAATATGAATAGGAATTCAAATCAGAAAAAAAATATGTAAAGTTTTGACCATTAAAAAGACCTTTTTCATGTGGCTTTTAAAATGCGTAATAGTATTAAATGGTGCTTAGATTCTGTTGGACACCTTTCAAAGCATGAAGTAGTAGTTTTATTTAAGGATGTCAGCATTATGATATATTGGAAACTGCAAGTTTTGTCATTAAATTAATGGAAGTTGTTTAAATGTTTCACTTAAGACAGGCAAAACTATTTTAAATATATGTTAAATACCCCTGATTAGTAGGTATAACTAAAAATCTCCTGTGTCTATGGATAGTGGGCAATACTTATCATTTATTTTATTATTTAAAAAGAATAAAATTTCAGCAAAAATGACTTTCCAAGGGGGAGACTTGGCAAATACTGTCTTGATGGAATAGTGGAGGTTAACACTACCAAAAGTGACACATGGACAAAATGTATACCACCATGTAATATGATCCAAGGATGTCACACTTTTATATTATTTCCCCAAACCTCATAAATCCAAGCAAATCCTGCTCAGATATCAGGCATAAAAGAGAATTTGAAGGACACCTACTCAGCACTCACCAATACCATCATGTTTAACAATGGAAGAGATGGAAGATAGCAAAATTCGCCTTGGAAATCTAGGTAGTATCCTAACAGTACAGGAGATACTAATGGAAAAATGATGAGATCCAAACAAACTCTAGAATTTATCTCTGAAAATATGTAAGAGATAAGGAAACATTAGAAATTCTTAGGTGGATTTCAAGGTAGATGTTTGAAGGCCACTGATCAATTAAAAAACCTAAGAGGAGTGTGCAGATTAGAATTTTAGCTTAGAAGACAGCTTTTGATAGATACACCTAAAAATAGACTAAATACAGTATTATAATGTACCTGGAAATAGCATAAGTGCCTATGTATAATTAAATGGATAGATAAATTATAATAAAACTGACTAATGGGCCCTACATGTTAGATAATAGGAGTGGACCAGGACTATAAACAGAGTTAAAGTAAAATGATGTTAAATAAAACAAACTGTCAAATCCCCTATTAAGGGCAATGATATTTAAACTTAAAACATACTCAAAAGAATTCCCTGAATTCTCTGAGGACACATTCAGGTTTGGAAAAATCATATATGCTTGAGAATATTATTCGTTTTCTTCAATTAGGGGTTCATTTCCAGTTGTGGAAACAGTTCACTGGAGATGGGTAAGTACAGGCCCCCAGTTTATCTGTAACAATTTACTTAAAGTAATGAAATGTGGCAAAATGTTGAAAATTAGTTAGGAATGCATAATTACTTCCGTTATTGGGATCACAATTTTCAATAATTGAAAGTGAAGTGAGAGTGCTCGCTTTAGCGGCACATATATTAAAGTTGGAATGATACAGAGACAATTATCATGGCCTCTTTGCAGAGATGATACATAAATCTGTGATGCATTCCATATTTTTGCTCACTGCCAAATGGTCAGCCCTCAAAGCATAATACAAGTAATGCCATATGGACAGAATGCATTTAAGAATATATATGTGCTGTGGGACAATGGTCTTTTATCCGGTCACTTGTATTATTTTTTAATAAAACGCTGATTGTACAGTAGCCAGGCAGGAAGTATACGCAGGGCAACCAGGCAGGAAGTATACACAGGGCAACCAAGCAGGATGTATAAGTGGGGCGACGAGAACAGGAGAATTGTGGGAAGAGGAAAGATGCAGTCTGTAGTCGTCACCCAGACATGAAGGATGCAGATGAGAATGCCTCGCTGATGAAAGGTACCAAGTCACATGGCTAACACAGACAAGAATTATGGGTTAAGATGTAAGAATTAATTGATAAGGAGCCCGAGCTAATAGGCCAACCAGTTTATGATTAATGTAGACCTCTGTGTATTTCTTTGGGACTGAACGACTGCGGGACTTGGTGGGACAGAAACCTCTGTCAACGTACATGCATGTACATATATGTTTGCAATTACAATGAGAGAAAGAAGCTATGAAGGAGAGAGTATGTTGTAATTATATTAAAATTTCAAAAATAATAAAAAGCAAAAAATAAACATTGGTGAATGTTTCCATTAAATGTATGTTTAAATGTATTATAATATATTAAGACTGAAAAGAATAAGGGTGAGGGAATAGGGCAATGGAGAATATGTTCAACATATCTTATATATCTGTAAGAAGACGGAAATAATCAATGAAATAAATAAGCTCAGAAAGTCTATGAATGCAGGAGTGTGTCAGTTGTTGACTGATGGGAAGTCCTTCAGCATGGATAGTGCTTTAAAGTTCAAGAGCTTACTGAAATGATCAAAGGACCTCAGTCTCATCCAAATCTAGAGTCCAAGAATGGAAATTTGGGTTTGGGGATGAACCTTTTGAGAAAGAATTTCAGTCTTAATAATCGTGGTTTTAGGAATTCATACAGAAAAACGTAAAACCAAAATGTACCTGTTGAAATTAAGGTTGGCAGTCAGGTATTGGGTTTGACCCCAGAAGTTTTAGAGCTGGGTTTTCTCAAGAACTTGAACAGATCTCACTTTGGTTATCATGGCTTCATTGCCTTAGTTTCTCCTTTGTGCAGTTGAGGTAAAAATGGTCCCTGCTTCACAGGCAAACCTTCAATATTAGTTTGCCATTTCTAAGTGCTATGAACAGCTCCTGACACCAGGCCACCTCATAGTTAAGGGGGACAAAAATGCTGACACTCAAAAGCATGCCACCCACTCTAACAGAAGTGTTTTTCAGTGCCCATGCTGATGTGTTTTCCTCCAATAAATTAATTGTCTCATTTGGCAAGGACATCGAACGCTCATGCCAAAGCATTAGTTGACCTACACAGTCCTTTCTCTACAAACTCCAGAATATATCTCATTGGAGTGTGTTGACAAGCGCTGAAAGATGGAAGGTTTCTCTTTTCCTCATTCTTTTTTTTTATTCATAACAACACTCATTGGCTGCACTGTCCTGGCTAAGACAGAGCAACGGACTGCAACAGGAAATGGGGAAAGTTTCAGAAGAAGCAGGTGTGAGTCATTTGTCATTTATCAAGGTTTTCACACCAAAACCAAACCCTCAGTTGGTATAATAGAGAAAGCTCATTTTACGAACATGTATTTTTACCATTATACAATCTAAACAAATTACATTTTAAAAATGCTGTAAATACTATGTGACTTCTGAGCTCATCAAAATGCAAATAATATTTCCCTCTGAAATTTAAAATAGCTACTTAACTACTACCATTATTACCTAAAATCTCAGTGAATTGTTTCTCCTTGTTTAGTAGGAGTCCACAGTATTAACTCAGATGTCATGGTTTACTAAATAATCTCTTCTACTATAATCAGAGATTTCTAAATATCTTCATGTATTATCATCTTTCAGCTTAAAGCTTGTCATTCAGAGAAATATTTTAAACCTGTCTATTTAGAAACCCATAGACCATTCCAGGAGCCCCAATGGTATTGAATGATCCTACAGGGCTTGAATTCATTAATGTCCCTGCAGGGAAACTAATAAAACAATACATCCTTTAAAACACATTGTTTTTTATCTGTTTTTAATCTAATATTCTGAGTGTGGCTGCATATGTCATTGTCAGTTACAGCACTCATATCTAGTGCAAATCCTGAAGCTGAGAACACTTGAGAATTGAAAGATTGCTTTGAGCTGAACCTCAGCCTAACCTGGATATGTATAAAACAGCTATGTTGCAGGCGTTGCAAAAACGCAGCTGCATATAAAATTTCAGGGAATCATTTGTTTTGCTTGAAATCACAAATAGTTCCATTGTTATATCCACATACTAAGATGCTGAACCATAAAATAATCAAGTTGTTGCTCTCATCTGGCTGAGAGTGGGGAGAGAAAGATAAATTCTTGGTGCTAAGCCTTGTTTGGTTGATTTGAAACAGTTGATCACCAACAGTAGTTATCTAGTAGGTTGCTTTGTTTCCCATCATCCAATCTGTTCCATCATTGAGTTATACAACAAGGACTCATCATTAAACCAACTTCTCTCATTAGACGTTTATGTTTGTGATAAACCTTATTCTGTAAGATCAGAGCCGCCCATGTTAGAACATTGGTGTTAGGAGACTCTGTAGAAATAATTAAAAGGGATGCTGGGTGGTTGAATTTCCTCCTCATGAGGAAATTTCAGGCAGACCTTCACATGGTGGCAAGGTAAGGGCGAAAAAGATAGCAGAATGCTTCTTAGGAAAGTACAGTTCAGAAGAGATAGGATTAAAGGGGAACAGGTAATGCTGTCTCATGAGTCTCTAGCATCAAGTATCAGTTGCTGAAATCAGAAGGAAGGAAATAGGATCCTTGATGACAACACAATGATGCCGTGCAGACACATGGGTGGGGTCGCAGATGAGACCAGCCTGGTTTAGGATTCTTCTCAGGCTAGCCCTGTTTATGCAGCTGACAGGTATCTACCTGAAAAATATTTGTAATCTGCATTGTTGTTGCCGAGGCATGTTCTACAGGGAAGTGAGAGCAACTGAAAGCTCCCATGCAACTGGTTTTATTTTACTTTATTTTATTGAGCCAAAGAACAGAACTCACCCTTGAAGGTTTCTATATCCTGGCAGTTGACATAGCTATCCTTTCAGGATCTATCAGAGGTGTACTTCAAATAAGTAATGTTGATGGAGCTGAAGTGGTTGAGCCCTTGAGCAATTTCTAGACTTGGTTTTGTGATAGTGGGAAGCAACATCCATACTGTAGACAGCGGCAAGAATTACATATTGATGCTGGGTGTAACTATTGGGGAGGAAAGACTATACATTGCCTGATACCTTTACAAAGTTGTCCTTCAAAATGTGGCACTTTTTCATTGACAGCTCAGTGTTTTGCTGGGTAAAGAGTGAATAGTTAATTGTTCAACATTGGGATCAAGCTGGATCGTGTTGATGTCTCAGTTCTACCAGCTGATATCTTGGACAAGTTATTTAAATTTTTAAGTCTACTTTCATTAATCTTTATATTTATTTTATTTTTAATTGTATGCACCTCTGTGTACCTGTGTGTGGATATGTGTATAAGAATGTAGGTATCTGCCGATGCCTGAGGAGATCATCAGACCACCTGAACTGGAGTTACAAGTGGTCAAGAACTGCTTAGTGTTAGCATTGTTAAGCAAATTATAGACCTCTATGCTCTCTTAGCAGCTGAGCCGTCTTCCAGCACTCCTAAACTTACCTTCCTCCTCTGAAGGAGTAAGATTTAATGATACAGTGAATTATTGGGATTTTGATAAGAACTAAATGGGATGATGAATATAAAGTACTTGATGATCAGAAAAAGCTCAATACATCATGGTTATTATTTTATGAAAAAAAGTTAGTGAAGTACAAAGAGAGAACATGATATAATCACCTGCTTTCAATTTTCTACCTGTAGAATTCAGTGTAGAAGGTTCATTCAGTGACTTGGAAGATCAAGACCCCATTATCATAAGTCAGAATTCCATTTCTCCTGAATTGAAGGAATTCTTTCCACGTCAACCAACATTTTGGTAAAACGTAAACATTCTTTAGTGTTTTTATTTTTTCTTTATCAGAGGAAATACAAAGTTACAGTTGTCTTCAGTGTGATAGACATGAGCATGGTTATCATTTGGTTCCTTTCTCCAGGTTAAGCAGCCTTTGTAAAGTTGTCTCCATGGATGCTATTTCTTTTGTTTTCTCACTGTTAATATAAAGCCCATGTTCACAAATCAAATCATGATGAGGGCTTCTGTGCAGAGGTGACCTAGACAGCTGTCTTATCACCTGCTTTCATGAGAGAATGTCTCCCAGCGGCATCTGTAATGGCCATGGAACTACCGTACAATAGAAAAAGAAAATGTGCACATTTATCTCATCGCTCTTTTCTGCTCACAAGAAGCAGACTTCAAAAATTCATAGAGCAATGAATCAAGTTCCAGCCAATAATTAGTTTTGCATTGGAATGAAGAATATTTGGGCATTAAAATATCAGCTGAACAGAAAGTATCTTGTGTGAAAAAAATGGAAATCATTAAAAAGGAAATATTTTTGCTGTATCCAAATGAATCATGATACCTCAATCCTCAGTAAGAAACTGAACTAAGTAAAGCCTCTGGCCCACCATGTCCTGATTCAGCAACATGGAACAATTTATTGATGCCTGACATTGGCTTCATGCCTTCCTTCATTGCTGCAGAGATTCTATTGTAGAAGCTGCACATAAATCTACAGATTTATTGTGTGGTAGTAGGTAAGACTGGCAACTGCTTTGGAATCAAAAGCAACATTAATAAAAGACCATTCTGTGGTCTACCGGAATTAGGGTGTTAGTACGTTGAGAAACCAGTTCCCAAGAAGTAACATGGATGGGAACTTTTCTTCAGTGGACCGATGAGAGTCACACTCTGCCCATAGTAACTGATTTTACAAGCCCAAGAGAGGATGGACCTGAAACTCAGCTTTGATAAAGCTGTGCCAAGTCTAGAAGGAAGTAAAGAACATGATGTCCTAAGGAAAATGATAACACAGCACCAGACTCTTCTGAATGCTTAAATCTAAGTGAAATTTAGATTTGTTTATAACCTGCTTCTGAGAAATAGTGAGCACTCCTGTGTTTTTACCTATATTAACCAATCTAAACTTAAGAGTCGATAAGGTGCACATTCGATGTCTTTACCAAATCAAATGCAGCAAGTCAAAAGAAGAAAACACTTGTGTGTGTGTATGTGCGCACGTGCATGCGTGTGTGCGCACACACACAGTGCAGTTAGAAAGGTAGGCAGGGAGGGAGGCAGGGAAGCAGAAAGGGAGAGAGGGAGGGAGGAAGGTTGGGCAGGAGAAAGAAAGGAATAGGGAGAGGAAGGGGCAAGGACAGAGGAGGAGGAAAAGCGGATCTGCACACCGAAAGAATGAATTTAAGGTTACTGTGCTGCCTCCCAGCATCTGGCTAACAAGGCAAGCGATGGTAGGGGGTTGGCTGGAACATGAGAAGATGAATAAATCTACTCCTCTAGTAAGATGGACAGTAAATGGTAATGAATCATGTTACAGATACAGGCCTGTAATACCTAATGGCATTTTCAGACCATAGTTCAATGCAATTCCCAGGACTTCTGTTTGTGTTGTTCTGGTTTGGGTTTTGAGACACTTAATCTCCTGCTCAACTATTCCAAGTGCTAGGATTACAGGCCTGTTAGTGCTACTGTGCCTCACGGGGAATCTTCAAGTGGAATTACCATTTCTGTTTATTTTTTGAATTAGAATGGTTGTGAGATGTAAGACACGTCATAGAAAGGAGAAGAACTGTTGGGCAGTGGTGGTGCACGCCTTTAATCCCAGCATTTAGGAGGCAGAGGCAGGCAGATCTCTGTGAGTGTGAGGCCAATCTGGTCTACAGAATGAGCTCCAAGGACAGGCTCCAAAGTTACAGAGAAACCCTGTCTCTAAAAACCAAATTAAAAAAAAAGATAAGAAGAGGAAGAAGGAGAAGAACAAATCACCTGAATGAGGTGGCAGTGTGGAAGCTCTGAGAGAAAGGACAGTTTCTATTTTAATATCAAGGCTCGATTCAGAATGTGACTTGAGGATTCACCTGACCAGATTGCAGAGGCAGTGCTCTTCTCTATTTCCACTTATTTCTTTGTGTTATGTATGTGTGTTCGTGTGTGTGTGTGTGTATGTGTGTGTGCAGGTACATGTGTGTATGTGGGTGCATGTGTACCTGTTTGTACATGCCGTTGAAGGCCATCTGTTACCGTCCAATGCCATTCCACAGGAACTGGTCTTCTTCCTCTATCAGAAGGGCTCTCTCTCCAGAACCTGGAGTATGTCGATTAGTCTAGACTCACTTGCCTTAGATCCTCCATCTCGGCCTCTCCAGCTCTGAGATTACAAACGACAGCTGCACAGCTGGTCCACACGGGTGCTGAGGACCAAACTCAGGTCCTCCTCCTGTCACGGCAGACACTGAACCATCTCCCCGGCCCCTTAAATCACAGTTCTTAAACCCAACTTTCCTCTGGGAGAAATGGTTTTCAGAGACAGGCAGAGTGAGAGGGTCCCTTTAAGTCTGTGGGCAGTGGTCGAAAAGCACAACGTTCAGGAGGCTCTTGGCCACACCTGGCAGGGCCAGCCTCCGCCTTTCAGGACAGGCAAGTTAGCAAAGACGAGCAAGAATCTAAGCTTGGGTTAGAACAAAACTAGATCCTTGAAGGTTCTTCATCTCATTTTCCACATCTAGCAATTAAAGTGCCACTGGGACGGCCTGGACCTGCTTGCGCATAGCTGAGACAAAATGACTCAGGATACACTCTCTGACAGTGATGGCTGCTTCAAACACCACGCCCACATGTGGGAGTTTGGATGCTTCTGCCCTTGATTTGGATGCAGATGTCCTGATCAGGCTGGGAGTGATTTGTTGGGGGTCTTGATTTGTTCCTTCTATTTCTCTAGTTCAACCATTTCACTTTGCGCCTTTTTAGAGCTGGCGTCACCACAGCCGTCGATGGCCTTTTGTTCTGAGACAATGAGGGACATCATTGGGACTTCTAAGTATCCATTCTACAAAATCACAGCATGGCTTGTGTCTTCCCCGGGCTACCCAGAATTAGAAACATAACTTCCTAACGTTCCTTTGTGCACTTTAGTTGGGCGAGTAGAACCCTCAGTGAGAGCACGCCATAAAAAAATGGCTGAAAAAATTTGAGATTTTAATAAAGGATGCTACTTGCCTAAAGATGGCAGATTCAGTGATGAGGATATAAACTGTTCTTGTCCTTAAACAGCACGGGGCAAAAGATCTTAAGAGCAGTTTATGACAAACCCACCTAGCTCAGTGAAGCAAAATAGATTGTTAGATGGTACTCCATTTGGCAGTGCTGTGAGAAATGTCCGCTTTTAACATTCAAAGGATAAGAAAAATCTATTATTATTGCAACAGCTACTGGTTTGGGGGCAAAGCTGCTGTGACTATAGGGTCTACCAGAGAAGTGTGCATCATCCATCTTAAAGACTCAGCACGGCCTGTCTGGCAGTGAAGGTCAGATGTAGTTTTCTGTGTATATCAAAGGCACTTGGCAGCCTTTCTTTTGTCTTTTCCTGATGAGATTCACCGTTCTAAGATGTCAGATTGCAGAGGTCCCTCTGGCCTTATTAGTTTTGTAATGACTGAAGTGCTGGCATCAGGCAGACCTGCAATGAAGTCTTTCGAAGTTTACTAGATATACCTCTTCTCCAAAGCATGTAAGGAAGTGTGTGTGCAAGCATGCGTGAGTGCATGTGTGTGTTTTCAGGTGTGTGTGCACACCATGGTTGGTCATTTCAAAGCATTGGAAACTAATTTTAGCACAAATCCATGTGAGGATAAGGAGTGATATGTGGGTCTGTTCTAGTTAAACAGCTGACACAGTGTGCACTAGGTAGCTCTCTTTGTGTTTGTGTTCCTACTTGTGTAAAGCCGGTGCCGAGTTATAGTCAAGAGCGTGAAATTTGGAATCAACTCTTTTTGTTGCTCCACCCTTTATCATGTGCTTCTCAGCAAGTTTCATAATCACTGCAGGCCCGAATCGCCATGCATACCACATGGAAAATGGTCCACCTGACAGACACCTAGCGAGAGGATTAGCTGGGAATGTTCTTTGCAAAGCAGCCAAACACTCATTAAAGGATACCCACTCTATTGTTATCCTCTCAATTCAGAAAGATCATGTTTCTGAAGGATTGCAGATCAGTTCTGTTGCAGAGACACCTTGGTGGGGATATGTTTTAGGTTAGAGATCAACAAGCCTACTCTTAGTGCAAATAGATACAGGGTGTTGTGGTCTACACTTTCAAATCTATATTAAACATTATCTCCAGATAAGAAAGGTTTGTCAGAGCATACGATAAATGTGATGAACCAAAGCTCTAAAGTCCTGTTGTATAGCTTTTAAACCGGGCTTAGAACACTCTTGCTGAATGGCGTGGGGTCAATGACTTCATCTCGACAAACCTCAAATTCTCCCAGGCAAAAGTGGAATAACACCAGTAAATCCATATATTCTTTGATGAGATTATATGATTCTGCTTTTAAAAAGCACTTAGTCTGCTCGGTGCCTTACCAATGGGTGCACAGGCTGTTCTTGCTATGGACTGACGTGATTCTATTCTTAGGAGCTGCTATCCTGAAGAAGCCTGAGAAACGTAATTGTTAGAGTTAAAAAAAAGATAATTAAAAATACAACTCAGTTTTCCCTCAGACTGCTCTGTCATATAGAGGAAGCATGCTGCATGCTTTTATGGAATGTCACATTTTAAACTTAGATTTTGGTGTCCTTTCTTCTTTTGAAAGCCACTTTACTTTTGATTCTCAAGCGACTTAAGACTGAAACTGTCACCATAATATGTTTCTCCTGTAATCAGAGTACCTGGCCTCCTCACAAATCCATTGTGTCTGAATTTTTGAGTTTGAATTATAAAAGGCTAGAACCCTTCTTGCCTTAAAAAATAAATAAGGAAGCATGCTGCAAAGGATTTTTATAAGAAGACAATATCTAGATTGACATTATCAAAAAAAGCAAAGATGTTTGTTTCAAAAAACCAAAACCACCAAAGTCCCAGGCCAGTTTAACTTGGTAAGATGCACCCAGCAAGCTAGTGGTATCACTATGGATGAGTTAAAGACAGAATCGCCCCTGAGCAATGGTAGGTCTCAGAGGGGGCCTGCCCTTCACAATTTAAGCTCTTTGAAGATGCATTTCCTTTAAGCAATGAGACGTCTTTGTGGTGATGGGAAACATACATTTATAATTATGGAAGAACACAGTGTACACTAGACATGGGAGGAAAAGAATGCCAGGCTCCGAAGGCAAAGTCCTGATGCTCTCAGGCTTGCTTGTGTGGCATCTTCCCCGAAACTCTGTGTATTTTAGTTCTAGCTAAAGGAAACAGCCAGGAGGCAATGCTCCTTCATGGTCACTCCTCTTCTTAACTCCCATCTGGCCTTACACCAAGCAGGCCAGCAGGGTGGGATGGAATACTCCCTGTAAATCCAATCATTGCAATAGGATAGAAGTCAGGACATAAAAGTTATGAAACCATTTCAAAATGACATTGAATATATTCACTTACAAGCAGCTGAGAAACTGAACCAAGTGAAATTGAATTCGTGCTGCTGACATTTTTAGCTTTCTTCAACAAAATTGAGCTAACTAGTGTGTTGTAAGAGACTTTTTATTGTGAGGTATAAACTAATGCCGAGACTCCTAAGTCACACATTTCAATAGCCTGGAATATAATCTAAGAGATGCCAGATTTTGTTTGTTGTGTTTTTTATTTCTTTTAGTCTTTTTTTTTAAGACTGGTCTCACTATGTAATCCTGGCTGGCCTGGTGTTTACAACATAGGCAGACCTTGAAGTCGCAGAAATTCTCCTGCCTCTGCCTCTGCCTCTGCCTACATAGTGATGGAATTAAAGTGTCACTGCGCCTACTCAGGTGGAAGGAAAAAAGGACAGGACTAAAATAAATACAATAATACTTATACAGAAGAATTTCTAGCAAAGCTTCAGAAATTATTGCTATGTGTTTTAAATCTTTCAATTAATGTTTTAAAGCTCAATGTTAAACAAAGCAGGATAACGGAAGGTATTCATAATGGACCTTATACATATAATAGATGGGAAAAAATAAACCTACAAATTCCTACTCATCCTGTAGTGGGAAGGCCAAAAGAGCAACTGTAAAAAGTATCAGAAGATCCTCAATAATTTTCTACTAGATGTCACATTGTAGGTAAATCACTGAGACCGTAGTGTATAAGCTATGGTGATCCCAGTCTTTTGAATGATAAAAATTAATTCTATTCCTCGATGACTGACTCCATGCAGTAGAGGAGCGAATCTTTGGATTTAGAGTTAGAAACACAAGGTTGGTGCTCAGGATTGCCATTCATTAGCTACATGACTTCAGAAACCAATTAGCTTTGCTGATCCAACCCACCCCATAGTACACAAGAGACTGAACCACGAGGATCCATGTTAGAAACCTAGTTTAAGTATTGGAATAAAATTAATGCTTAATAAATAGTTGTCTCCTTTTTTCTACCCTGAGCTAGGTTGTGTTTTGAAATTGGAATATATTATGATGAGAGAGATTTATTTCACCTTTAAAGTCAGTCACAAATTGAATAGCAATTTTTCATTTGGCCATCTGCTTTAATTTTTTAAAAAAATCTCTTTCAGGTATGTGTGTAAATCTGTGCACGTGTGTGCACATGTGTGTGCATATGTAAGCCACTTTGCCTGCTTTGGCAGTTGTTCTTGTTGACTATTATTAAGCTGGGTGGGTGGGGGGATAAAGCAAAGTCTCTTCTATGCATAGATTGGAGTAGAGTCCAACTGGCGACTTATTATCTGATTAATATCCTACGGAGGTCATGGGGACACAGCTTTAAGATAGGTGATTCACTGAATTAATAACACTTATTTACACAATTGAATTTCATTATTATAAAGTAAGTGGACCCTTTGATTAGAGAGTTCAGCAACCTTCTCTCCTTAGTACCACTGCTGACTTATGTGACTGTCTCTGGGGTATGCCAACTTCTTACTCTCAAAATTCACAGGATGGTAGTCCTTTTTCTCACAGCATGATTTTTATGTTGGAATTCTGATTATATTGTTAGAAACTCAGAGGACCTTGATAATAACTCAAAATAACATTTCAGGAATCCATTGTCTCATTTGACTCCTTGCACTAATTCTTTCTAATATGCTATTCTATTAATATGGTAACCATGCCACCTTGTGAAAATAATTAAAGCGAATAAGAAGAAAAGGAATAATGCTTATGTTTATAGTTAGAAATTTGTAAGGAAAAAATAAATAGGAGAAAAAGAAAGGAAACATAAGAAAAACATCAGAATGTAAGTAGCTGTGTCATACAGGGCCTTTAAGAGTCGAATATGGCAATTAATATTGAAATCAGTAGCTCATGGGAGACATGCCATTTTGCAGGTTTTTGTAAATTTTTCAAGTAACATTGCAAAGCAGATGCGGCCTCCCCTGGAAATAAAAATCATGTAGTTAGCCTATATCCATTCACTTCTCGATGACATTCTTTTTCACTTCTCGATGACATTCTTTGAGAAAAAATAATCACGAAATAGTTGTGTGGATTATGAATTGAAACTCCAGAAATACATGTGAATTGGAATAAAGAATCAAGGACACAGTCTTGATTGGAAGACTTTGGGGAGCTAAGATCATGCTTCTTTTCTTTTTCCACCATGGTGCTTGGTACAATGCCTTATCTATGTCTGTTAGGAAGTTACTGAGTACTTATTGGTCAAATAGCATCACTTTATAGGAGGTAACATCACACGCTAAGGATCTGGTGTTCTCACATAAATTGCAGTATGTTTAAGTCCAAGTATACTATGAGACTTCACTTTATTCTGCTCCACCATCTCTCACAGTCAGAGGTGGCACAGCATGTTACAATCAACCAATTTCAAACAACTCCCTTTCTTTATGAGACATCATTTTATAGGTGCCACTGCATTATAGGTCACATTAGTTGAGTTCAGCTCGTGCTTTCTTGTTTAGGCACAAACTTGAGTCTACTGCTACTCCACCCTTCAACCAGAGGGGAAATACCAGGCTTAAGCTTCATCTGAAGATTACGTCACTGAAAGATTGGAAATGACTCAGAACTTGCAGTTGCTCACAGCTCTCTCAAGAGGTTCATCAAAAATAGCAGCTTCCAATATTTTTCCATTTATGAAGCATTGGTTACATGGTGGACAGAATTCTGGGAGTTGAACTTAAGTGTCACTTTTTAATTCTCAAAATAGCTCTACCCCTTGGGCAACATTTTTGCCTTTTTTTTCTTTCTTAATGAGAAAATCTGATAGAGTTCAAGGATCGTGCCCCAAATTGGTCAATTGTTAAAGGATGAACCAAAATTTGAACCAAAGTGTTTCTCACCATAAATCAACTCAGTGTTTCAGATAATTTGTGTTTTCTTTGTGAACCAATGACTGGAACATCTTTAGTGATGATTAAAATCTTCATCATCTTAGCAAACCACGGAAAATTATGGCAACACCAAGTCCCTCTCTGACGAAGCTCACATAAACAGCTACAGCCAGGGCAGCCACTGTCAACACAACTACATGGAGTACAGGCAAAGAAAGGGTTTCTTTTTAAGTTAAAATTTTATTTTATTTTTCTGTGTATGGGTATTTTGCCTGGATTTATGTATGTGTATCACATACATGCCTGGGGCCCACAGAGTTCAGAAGAGTGTATCAGATACGCTGGAACTGGCATTAGGGAGGGTTGTAAGCCACCATGTGGGTGTTGGGAATCAAACCTGGGTCTTCCGCAAGTGCAACAAGTACTCTTAACTGCTGAGTCCTGTCTCTCCACTCCAGTCCTTTCCAGAAATGGTTTCTTCCTCTTCCTCCTCCTCTCCTCTTCCTCCTCCTTTTCCTCTTCCTCTTCTTTCTCCCCCTCCTCCTTTTTAATGATGGCTTTTTAAAAAGTTTTATTTATATAGTTTACATTCCAACTACAGTTTCCCCTTCATCCTCTACCCCCCCAATACAGTCCTACTCTGTTTCTATTCAGAAAGGGGTAGGCCTCCCATGGGATTCAACAATGCATGGCTAGGCAAGGCAATTCAGTATGAGAAATAGTTTCCCAAGAGCCAGACAAAGTGTTAGGACAATCCCTGCTCCCATTGTTCAGAATCCCACAAGTAGACTAAGTTACACAACTATCTCTCTCTCTCTCTCTCTCTCTCTCTCACACACACACACACACACACACGTATATAAATATATATATAGGGCCTAGGTTGGTCCCATGCAGGCTCCCTGGTTGTTAGTTCAGACTCTATTAGTTCCCATGAGCCATGTTAGTTGTTTCTGGGTTTTCTTGTGATGTCCTTGACCCCTCTAGGTCCTAAAATCTTTCCTCCTTCTTTTCTGCAGGATTCCCCAAGTTTGGGGTAATTTTTAGCTGTGGGTCTCTGCATCTGTTTCCATCAGCTACAGGATTAAGGTTCTTTGATTACAATAGGAATAGTCACTAATATGATCACAGGAGAGGGCCAGTTCAAGCTAATAATAGTATCTACTATTGTTAGAAGTCTCAGCTGGGATCATCCTTGTAGATTTATGGGAGTTTTCCTTGTAGCAGGTTTCTATCTGACCACAAAATGCCTTCCATTTCCAGTCATCTCTTTGCTCCATCCATCCACCTACTCCTCAACAAGATCCCTCAAGTTCCCAGTCCACCCAGGAGATCTCTTCTAGTTCCGTTCCCATGGAGATTCCCCCTTTGAGCCCTCCCTGTTATTTAGCCTCTCTGGTTCTGGGGACTATAGTATAGTTATCCTTTATATCCTTACTTTACAGCTAATATCTATTTCTGAGTGAGTACATAGCATATTTTTCTTTCTGTGTCTGGGTTTCTTCACTGAGGATGAATTTTTTTTCTAGTTCCATCCATTTGCCTCCAAAATTCCTGGTGTCCTTGTTTTTAATAGGTGAGTAATACTCCGTTGTATGAATGTACCACTTTTTCTTTATCCATTCTTTGGTTGAGGGGCATCTAGGTTGTTT
>LOJH01000138.1:48348-104993 GCA_001685095.1 Ellobius talpinus | reverse complement strand
GCTGCCTGGCTTCTGGCCCCAGGCATGTTCCTCTTTTCTCCCTTGTTCTCTTCTTTTCTTCCTCCTCCTCCTCATCCTCCCTTCTCTTTCTAGCCAAGATTTCTCCCCCTACTTATTCTGCCTTCCCACCAGCCCTGCTTATCCCTCTCCTTCCTAGCTACTAGCCATTCAGCTTTTTATTAGACCAATCAGGTGCCTTCGGCAGGTAAGGTGGAACAAATGTAACACATCTTTACATCATTAACAAGGCAGCAGAAACAAAGTAACACACCTTCACATAGTAAAATAGTCCATTCCATAGCATAAACAAAGTAACACATCTTTACATAGTTAAAGGAATTTCCACAACAAATGTTTCTTTCTAGCTAGCTGCCAAGAGATGGCAATGACAATGCTGTGGGGTACCAGTACCACACTCTGAGAAAGCCACTCCTGGATGTGTCTGCGACAGTCTCCAGAGAAAATCAAGGAGAGGAGACTGGTCCTGAATATGGACAATCCAATCCCATAGCCCAGAGGCCTAGATGGAATGAAAATAGAACAAAAGGGAACCGAGGCTGCAGCTCAGCTGGTAGAGTGCTTGGCTTGCCTGGCAGGAAGCCCTGGGTTCCATCCTCAGCACCAAATAAACCAGGCATGGTGCTTTACCTTACATACATTACATACTTGTAATTCCAGAACTTAGGAGGTAGAAGAAGGTGGATCAGGAATTCAAGGTCATCCTAAGCTACATAGAAGAGTAGCCTGAGATATGAGAGACCCTGGCTTAAGGGTACGGGGCAGGACAGTGGACAAAAACAGCCATCTTGGGCACTTTCTCTCTGCTTCTTGGCTGCTTTGAGGTGAGTGCCTCTGCTCCCCAGCCCCTCCCTGCTGTGATGAGCTGAAGCTTCTAAACTGGTGAGGCATAATAAAGTGTGCTTCCCTTAAGTTGTTTCTGTCATAGCAGCAGGACATCTGTCACCCCTGGTAATGATACTGCTGGCCACAGGGCCAACATGCTCCTTACTGGACACCAGTACTGCAGTGGGGGAAATCCTGCACCAGAATCCCGCTCCCATAGCCAGTGGCCTGAGAACCTGGGCCTGGGCTCTTACCACCACCAGGACCCTCCCCACCCCCACACCCCTTGCAACCACCCTGAGTAGCTCACCTAACCTCTCTGAACCAAATGTCCCCTGAAGGGTCTTCACTATCAGCATGTCCCACTGGCCTTGGGAAAAGGATGTGAGGGGGAGCCACTAAGGCTGTGACCTTATACATACTATATGTCAGAAGCTCCCAGCATTCCCGAATGGCCACAGAGGGGACTGCCAATGCAATGGGGGACACTCTGCAGCCTTCAAGAGAACTGAGGAAGGACTGGGCAATAGTTCTACCAGTAAGATGCCTGCTGGGCAAACATGAGGACCTGAGTTCAAATCCTTAGAACCCACATGCAAAGAAAGCTAGGCATGGCGGCATGCACCTGTGACCCCAGCATAGGGGTAGGAGAGAGAGGGAGCTAGCTGGATTCCTGAAGCCAGCCAGCCAGCCTAGTCCAGTTGATACGTTTCAGGGTCAATGAATAGGCCTGCCTCGAAAACTCAAGTTGGAGAGCAATCGAGAAAAGACACCTGTGGTTGACCTCTGACCTCTACACTCATGTGAACAGGCTCAACTGCATACACACACACACACAGTACACTAGCAAACAGACAAACGCATGGGCGGTGGGGCAAAGCAGCTCTTTGCACTTCCCAAGTGCTGAGAGCCTCGCCTAGCAGGAGGCCATCAAAGCTGCCTGCTGCCACCCCAGCCAGAAGGGGCTCCCAAATATGGTTAGGGGCCATCACCAAGGCAGAGCTGTAAGAGGGAGGAAGAACGTGTCAAACGGGAGGCAGTAGTGTCTGCATAAGGAGATCCATCTCACAGCATGGGCCTCCTGAGACAGGGACCTGAGAACAGGGTGAGGGGCCATATCTGGGGCTGACATGAAACAATGAGGACCATTTCCCAAGTTTCTGGCTTCCTCCTCTTCCTCCTGAATGTTAAGAAAATAAAAAGATGGCAGAGGCGAGGGCTGACTTCTGCGGTGTTTCCAGGCTTCTGGAAGCAGAATGTGGGGCCATGGTGCCTCACCTCACAGCTCACCCTAGTGTCACCTGGACGCTAGGAGAGCAGGAGAGGAACATGCCCTCCTGTGACCTCCCCTCCCCTGCATCGCCCCAGGCGTGTGCTCCACCCTCTTTCCTCTCTTCTCCAGCACCCCTGCCTCAGCTGTGGATTCTGAGGCCTCACGCTTCTAGACCTGAATCACAGGCTCAGATCCCTGGATCCCTTTCAGCCCCTCTCTCCTTCACCCTGACCAGTGATTTACTATTTTTTTTTCTGTTTCCTTCTTTCCCACCTGTGGCTCCTTGTCTCCGCCTCTTTGACCTTTCCCACTGACAGAACTTGGTAAGTGATCCTTGAAGGGCAGGGATGCCTTGGGGAGGGGGGCATCACAAAGAACCCCCCTCTGCCCCAGCAGGCACACCTCAGATATGGCCACCTTCTCAGGTCTGTGAATGCTGTGGCCAAGAGTCCAGGGTTCAGGGGGAGAGCATCCATGTCACCTGTTTAGACCTGTCACACTCCATTGCCTTTGGCTATTAGTGTCCTTTCAGGCATTTAATTGGTCCCCTCCAGCTGATGGAATGGATCCTGCCAGAGAGACCCTAAAATTCTTCAACCCAAGAGACTCAGGGTAGCCATACAGTAGTCTCTAAGAAGCTGTTCTGGGCTTGGGGCTCTGGAGTGTCCCCTACAACCTGCCTTGACTCCAGAATAGGCTGAAAGGGGCTGATGGTGCTTGGCTCCTGTACCCTGTCCATAATCCCTATCCCAGGGACAGGCACAGTTGCCCCTGGCTCTGAGAACTGATAGTACCTCACCTGGCTAGTCCAATGAGATTCCCATCTCCTGGTGAGTAGGTGGAAAACTCCAGGGGGTTCAGGTGCCTGGTCTCTGACTTCTACAGTTCCTCAGAACCCCTGCCCTGGCAGGAGGGACCAGACCAGCTCAGCATGGAAAGGCTTCTGGGGCCAAAGATGCCTGGTCATCCCCTCTTAACCTTGAAGAGCTTGCAGAAGGGAGCTCCCCCAACTCCCAGGTCCCCTGGGAAGCCACGATTACACTGCAGCCCTGTGTTCAACCACAAGGGGCACTGTCCATTAGATAAATGTGTTACATAAGAGCCAGAAGCTCATCTCAGGTTGGTGATCAACGGACACCTGTAGCCAGAGCCAAACAGATACTCCTGGTGGGGGGCACACCCCATGGAGAGGGAAAGGCCAGACTCAGTCAGCTGGCTCCACCCCCATCCCATTCAGCCCCCCCCCAAAGCTGGAAGAGATGGAGATCAAGTGGTTCTGAGCACACCCCTCCATGAGCCATAGCCTTCTTCCCTTGTATGTGTGAGGCCCTCAGGGAAAAGTGACCAGGGTAAAAACCCTGAGGTGGACAGAAAGACTACACTCTGAGCACTGAAGCAATGGACTAGAGCTGCTGATGCATCAGCCCTAGCAATGGGTCTCCAGGGAGTGAGGCACACGGTGGTGTTCTTTGTCACCCAGTTCCCCAGGTTATTTCCATTTCATATATAGCAGCCCAGTGTTTTTCCTAACACATGTTTCCTGTCCTCTCCAGTCCCAACCCACTCTATCCACCTCATTTTTTTCTTTTGTTACTTTCCACATCTTATTTCATCTCCTCCTGGGTCTTCTATTTTTTTTTAAATTTTCTCTTTATTTATTTAGTTTGTAATGGGGAGGCATGCATGGGCCACGAATTGTGTGTGGAAGTCAGAGGACAACTTGCAAGAGTCAGTGCCCTCCTTCTGTGGGTCCTGGGAATCGAACTCATGTCTTCAGGCTTGATGGCAAGTTCATTTGACCCTCTCAGCATTGAGCCATCCTTCCAACACTTCCCTTGGGTTTTAATGTTGGCAGATTCCTCTCCCTGTTTGACACCCCACAGTTGAGAAATGGCCAGGAGGTGGGAAATGAAAGAGACGTGGACAGGTACACTTAGTATGAGACAGGATGACAGATCCAAAGAGGCTCCTTAAGTGAGGAGCTGGAGGCGGAGATGGAGCTGGCCAGCATCATCCAAGGGAAGGGCAGGACTCAGAGAGATGGGGCAGAAGACCCTCCCCAGCTCATGCCTCCCCACCGCTGCACTACAAGGCAGGGTTACTCCAATACCCTCTGCTTCTCCATTCTGGCTCTAGCCCCTCATCTTCTACACCTTTTCCGATGGGCTTCTCCACTCTCCCCCAGGGTCTGAACAGCATGTTCGAGGTGTACCTGGTGGGCAACAACTCGCACCATTTCATCATCTCCCCCACCTCTGTCCAAGGGAAAGCAGACATCCGCATCCGAGTGGCAATCCCCCTGGACTATGAGACCGTGGACCGCTATGACTTTGACGTAAGCACCCTTCAGCATATCCTTGGGCTACCTGGGGAGGTTGAAGGGGAGGCTGGGAAGGGTGGAGTAGGATCCCCTTAAGTCCTACCTCCCAATGCTCCTCATCTCCCTAGGGTTCTGTCCTCAGGGTTAGACCCAGCCTAAATGTAGAACAGTTTTATGGGAGACAACAAAGACTCCAGAGATGCATGGGAGCTCATGCCGCCCTACTCTGCCCCCCTAGCTCTTTGCCAATGAGAGTGTACCTGACCATGTGGGCTATGCCAAGGTGAAGATTACCCTCATCAATGAAAATGACAACCGACCCATCTTCAGCCAGCCTCTCTACAATGTCAGCCTGTACGAGAACATCACCGTGGGGACCTCTGTGCTGACAGTCCTGGTGAGTCTCCACGTCCACAGTGGCTGTAAGCTCTTGGATGTTCCCAGGGACACTGAGCATCTGGGTTTCAGGTGCCCCCAAGTGCCTGGAGACTGTTGGTTGGTGAATGACAGTGTCCGGACTCCCTTGAAACAGGGAAAATAGATCGGACTATGGGGCGATAAAATAGGAAAAGATACTTTTTTTTCTTATCCTTGAAAGTCATGCACGCCAGATGATCCAGGAGCCCTAGAAATCCCATCTAACCAGTGGACTGTGTGCTGGCTATCTCTGAGGACAGTGACCCTTCCTATCTGAGTACAGCAAGTCTGTTGATGCTCAGATGCCTTTGGCCTTTGCCAAGCGCTCATCCCCACCTGCAGTTACTGTGTCTATGCCGTTCAAGGCTCTTCACTGCAAGAGGCAGAAACTCTCAAACAGTTCAGCCAAGAAAGCATTAGGTCATGTAACTTAAAGGTAGAAGTGAGTCCAGGCATGGCTGTATCCAGGCATTCATATAAACAATAATCTGTCATTAGCAACAGCTCAGCTTTTTTGCAGTGGCTGAGAAGCAAAGCTCCTCCAGATTTCTTACTAGTTTATAAATGCTAGTGTGGGGGGGGAATAAGTTTTTTCAGTAGCTTCAACCACTACCCCAGAACTGATCTCAGTACAGGTATCATCCTGGAACCACCCATCTGACTCTGACATGCCAGCTATGGGTTACACTTCCCTTAGTGGAGCCAGGGCATAGGGATTGGTTCTGTTCAGATTCTATGGTCTGGCAATGCAAAAGGGGGCATCTATCATAAATTTGAATTGGTTACTGCACAGATTAATCTGGTAGATGCTACTCTGTAAGCTCAGAGTGACCCATCATAGGCACTCAATAAATGTTGTTGCCACACCCCCATGCTTGCGTGTGAGAAGCCCACAGGGGCCTCGTTGCCATGTCTTGTTCCAAGCGGATGTCACCTGCCATAGCAGGCCCCCACCCTGAAGTGTGTTTACTCTGTAGACAGATGGTCTGGAGAAACACTAGGCCCCCAGGCCTTTCCATCTGACAGTTATTAATATTTCAAACAGATGTTTAGCTAGTCAGGCCGTCAGATGGAAACCATGAGTCTGCTATGGCTGCTCTCTGAATCCACTGCTTCCTAGCCCAGGACTCCCCCAGCCTTCACCACAGTACCTCAGCAATATATCACTCATCGCCTTGGGCTCCTGGACTCTCTCTTAGCTCCAAGGCCCTACCCAACAAGATGTATGAAAGGCTCCAGCACTCAAAGGGAATGTGTCTCCCCCACACCATGGACTGTCAGGGGGAAGGATGCCAAACAAACTAAGATAAAGGAACCTGGCAGGTAACAGTGATCATATCCATACAGGTCAAGGACCATGTGACAAAGAGTTCTAGCGTGAAGTCCAGGCCTGGTGCTATCAGGGCACTCATTCCCAGAGTCCTTGCTGGGAGGAGAATTCTGTTTGCGTTTGACCTTCCTGTAGATCATTGGTTCTTAACCTTCATAATGCTGTCACCCTTTAATACAGTTCTTTCTGTTGTAATGACCTCCCCCACCATGGTTTGATCACTACAAGAATTATTTTACGTGTAAACTAAACATACCTTTGCTTTAAAAAACTATTTCATTGCTACTTCATAACTGTAACTTTGCTGCTGTTGTGAACCATAATGTAAACATCTGATCTGCAGGCTACCTGATATGCAGCCCCTACGAAAGGGTTGTTAGACCCACAGGTTGAGAACCACTGCTGTAGCTGGTGGAAGGGTTGGAAGACCTGTGGAGCAGTGCTGAGATTGAGGCACAGGCTGAGGAGTATGGCCAGCCTCAGGTGAACATGAATCGAGCCCTTCAAGTTGGATGCATCCAGAGCCTTACGAGGCCTGCCATAGACCCTTCCTGTCCTCATCTCTAGTTCTGCTCATTCTCCTCCCTGCCTGCTGGAGGGCTGCTCACCCCAAGGTGCTGCCTAGCTCCCGGCAGGAAGCAGGTTTCCTGACCATATCCCACACTGTCCCCTCTCTGGCCTCCCATCTCCACCTCTCAGACTCTAGCCATCTGGCCATCTTGATCGTTCTTCCCTTTAGATCCAGGTGTTATCTTTCCCTTGTCTGCCTCAGAAGGGGCCACAGTTACAGCTGCCTGCTCAGAGACTGTGAAATTCCTTCTCTCTGACCTTTTCCACGGTGTTATTAAAATGTTTCATGGGCAGTTGTGTCAGGAAAAAAAATTATAAAGAGAAAGGAAGATGTTTTAATTTGCCCCGCAGGCTGAGTGGAGCCTGCAGCAAGGGGCTCACCCAGCCCCCGACCCGGCCACAGCTCTGTTTCTGTGGTTGGGGGAGTGATTGCATGACAGTGGCCAAGGGAAGCTGCTGTCATGACCAGCCTGGGCATCGTAGATGGACCAGTGGAGCCCGACCTCTCATGTCTCTGCTGGCTGGGATTTATAGCACAGGTTTAGAAGTTTACAGAGCCCAGTAATTTCTACGGCAGGGAGTTGGGGTGGTAAGGACCTAGAGGTCAAACTATGACCTTGAGCCCAGCTCTGGTTGCTTGCTTGGGTCATCCCTCAAGAGCGCATCACCTGAGGAGGAAAAAACATGGGTTGAGTGTGGCTGGGGTTGCAGCCAGACCTAGTGCCCAGAGCCCTTGTGCTGGGGACAGGGGGTGATGGAGATGGCTAGGGAGGCCCTTGAGGACCAAGACCTATGTCCTTACTATCTCTTACTGTCCCACTGTAACCTACGCATCATGTGGCCATCATTTCCTACCTATTAGGTATCTCCTGTAATTGCCATTCTCCAGATGAGGAAGTGAGGCTGGGGGATGGGGGTTAAGTGGCTTGTTCGGGGCCCTAAAGCTCCTAGGCAACTTCAGATGTTAAGTAAAGGCTAGCCACAGAGGGACTGTGCTGGACTACTGAGTCCCTTCAGCAGCATCCAGGGCTGAGGACAGAGAGGAGCCAAAGAGGACTCTGCAGATCCCAGAGAACAGGCTGTTGGGTCACCCCACATGGACCCTCAAAAACCTCAGGCACCATCGGGAGAATTTCTACCATTGTGGCTACAGCAGAGAGAGAGAGTCAGGGAGGCGTGGGACTGTGCCCAGGGAAACAGGAATCTCAGTGTGGTCCAGAACTGTCTGTATCAGAAAAGAGTCCTGGGATAGGGTGTGGCAGGATGTCCGAAGGGCCTGGTACAGTTTGGGGGTGCCACGGGATGATAGGAGATGTTCAAGGTGAATGTAACCAGTCATTCGTCCTGCAGATCTTTGTTGACTGCTTGCTATATGCCCTGAAGATAGTGTGTGGGGGTGTGGTCCTCAGAGAGCTCACACTGCCCTGGAAGAACCTGGCACTGGGAAATGAGTCTTTATATCCCATATTGTTCTCTGTGATGAAGGCCAGATCGCCATTAGAAATGGCTACAGGGTACCTGACCCAGATGAGGGTCAAGGAATACATCTCTAAGAAAGAGGCACTATAGTAGACATCAGCAGATGAACAAGGGGAGGGGAGGACATCCAAGAGAGGGCGAAGAGCATGCGTAAAGGGCCTGTCGCTGGTGCGTATGGGGAGGGGTATCGTATGCAGGGAGCCAAGGTTCTGCTTCTTTGAGGCCAGAGCCCTCAAATGTCTCTCTTCGTTGCAAACTGACATCCACTCCAATATGCCCATTGGACTGATGTTCAGGCAGTGTGGCCACTTCATAGCAAACCACTTCCAGGTCCTCGCCTGTTTTGTGGGAGGCATTTGGGAAACAGCAGTGCCGAGAGCCAGCCTAGTTGTAGCCGCTCAGAGTCAAGACTTTTAACTGTGTGTCCTGTTCCCCGGTGGGAGAGGGGACATGAGCTGAGGATGAACAATGTCTGGGAGGCAAGCCACCCCTGGGACAGTGCAGGTTTCTCTGACTATCATAGGGGTTGGAGGCAGCAGGAGACAGAGCAGACAAAGTGAGGGCCAGCAGTGAGCACACGAAGGCCCTGACTAGGAAGGTCACTATTGTCCTGTCCAGGGTAAAGTACCAACTCCCAGCTACAGGCAGACTGGCCTCAAGGAAGCAAAGGCAGGCTCCCGTCCCAATCCATCTTCCATATACTCAGATGAGGCCTCTATGGTCTCTGTCTGGGTCGTCACCCAGGAGGACCTAGAATCCTGTTTTCCTGGGGCAAGCCGTCTTTCTCTGGGGCTTGACTGCCTTTCCTACACAGTGAGAAAGTGGTGCCACCTTGGCTGCCAGGGTGCCTGGGGTGGTGACATGGGTATGACTGATACTGGTTGTACAAATAGTGTCTTGTATTATGGTTGGCCTGTCTGCCACCCTGAGAGCTGAGGACAAGCCTACAGCTACCATGGTGAGCTTGGTAGTTCTACGCCATGAGACCTGTTTCCTTCTCTGAGTCCTGGGGATGCTTTGCTACCATCCTGCTGGGGAGGGTGGTTGTGAGGATGAATGAAAAGGTTCATGTGAACCCTCAGCTCATTCAGGAGAGCCCCTAGTCATCACAGTGTTCCCAGTGGTCTTAACCAGCCCCAACAGATACCTCTTTTAGAGTCCTGATACTGCCCCAGCGATGGAAAACCTATACAGTCTCTGAGCCTCTGGGCCCAGTGATATACGAGGGGGATTTTCTTCCATTTTGCTCATTCCTAGCAACATGGTGTGTCTCTCACCCTGCCAAAGCCCACCCCACCACCCCCTCTGGAGCCTCTCATCTACCCTGTTCCTCTCTCCAGCCTCTATCTGGAAGCTTAAGGGAAAGACCCATGGTCTAGACATCCTAAGGGCAGAACTAACCAGATTCTCCCCCATCAAGCTGGCCTTTCCACCCCACCAGCCAACACAGAGCCCCTATGCTCTTTGTCCTCTTCTCTGCCTCTTCCCTGCAGCTAACAGAAACCACTGATGCCCAAAGGGAAAGGGGAAGTGATGTCATTGCCCCAGGCTGGCCTTGGTGGAGCCAACTTCAGTTCGATACAGTGGGCCTCTCCTATCAGTGGCAAGGCCTGGCTCCCAGCTCTGTGGCTGCCAGGCACCCCAGCCTGCAGGTTCAGGGGCTGCCTGCTCCTACCTCACCCCCCTCCCCGTTAAACCCAAGCAAGTGGACTTAAGAACACAGACAGGGGATCAGAGAAAGCCACCCTTTGCTTCTGCTTCAGAGGGTACTCCCTAAAACTATCCCAGGTCCTTCCCATCCCTCTATCCCAGGAGGAGGGCACATTGCTCCATAGCCTCAGTGAGGACCTCCTACTATCTCAGCTGCTGCAGGAGGATGCTGGCCAAGGACAAGGTTCTGAAACCAGAGACCTAGGTCCTGTTCTCGCTTTGCTGATGGCTGAACTTGACCCCATGCAGGTTACCTAGCTGTGCCCTGGTCCTCTAGATTCCAGAATGTGCTGTGGAGGTGACGGACTAATAGGACAGAACTGGAGAGATGGCTCAGTGGTTAAGAGCACTGCCTGCTCTTCCAGAGGACCCAGGTTCAACTCCCAGTACCCACATGGCAGCTCACAACTGTCTGTAACTACAGTTCCAGGGGATCTGATGCCCTCTTGTGGCCTCCATGGACATCAGACATGCATGAGAGGCATAGGCATACATACAGGAAAAACACCCCTCCTACACATAAAAAGAAGTAATTTTTTAAATAAGAGATTGGTCAGCTCGAGCACGGAGTGCCTTAAAGGCCCTGGGTGAGTGGCAGCTGTGATTGTCAACCTCAGGAGCCCCAGCAGCTTAAAAGCTTGGGCTCCCACACTTTGAGTCTCTGGACCTCCACCTGCCCCACCTCCCACTCTGACTTCCTGGGCTCCAGCTCTCCTCCCTTGGCACAGGGACTGAGATTTTGCCTATGTCAACTGCAGGATCCAGCCTCAAAGCTGCCACACACAGAGGAGGATAGCAGAGCCAGCCAACGGGACAGAACAAGAGCCCTGGAAGAGGCAGAGCAGGGGCTGCAGGGGGTAGAGCCTGTGCAGTTACTCAGGAAGCTGAACTTCAAAGGTCCCTGTGCTGCCTTAACCTAAAATTCTTCCTGCTGTTTGAGCAGGGACCTTTGGCACCTGTTGCGTGGGCCCTGCTCATCACAGGAGCTTGCCCTGGATGCGGGAGTTGTCTGATTCCCCACTTAAAGAAACTCAGGGGCTCTCCACAGCTTTCACCCACTCCTGCATCTGCCAGCCAATCCTCAGACAAACACTCACTTGGTCCCTGCGCTGCGCCCTCTGTTCACACAGAGCTTTTTTCTGTGCTGATTGCCACATTAGAAATCACTCAAACTCGGCCAGTACCACATCATCACGCTCATGGATTCTGAGGACAGAGATGCCGAAATCTCGGAGGCTAGTGATCCACTGGTAGGGTTCACCTCCACAATGGACCCTCCCGGAGAAGCAGGGCATCTCCACTGGCTCTAGACCAGTGGTTTTCAACCTGTGGGTCACGATCCCTTTGTGTCTGAATAACCCTTTCCCATGGGTCACCTAAGACCATCGGAAGTAGCAGATATTTACATTATGATTCATAACAGTAGCAACATTATAGTTATGAAGTAGCAACGAAAATAATTTTAAGCTTAGGGGGTCACCACCACATGAGGAACAAAGGGTTGCAGCATTAGGAAGGTTGAGGACCACTGCCCTGGACACTCACTAGCAGCTGAGTTTAAGCGCTCTGGGCCTGGGTTGGTATTCAATACCTCTGCAACCAGGCTCTGATTGCATCCCTCACACCTGCCTGCCTGCATTCCAGGCCCTTGTCCTCCCTTCAACTCCTCCTCTCTTTTTCTAGTATCTGCTGTGCCTTTCCTCTGTTTATCCATTCCATTGGCTGTAAGAACCAGCCTACTGTGCCCATCTCCAACAAGAAGCCCCCTCTCCCGCATACCCAGCACACACCCATCTCTCCTTCCATTCTTCCTCCCTCTTCCCCAGACTCGCACCTGCTCCTTGGCAGGTGTCTTCAACTGGGACCACGGCATACAGTGGGTTTGAGTCCCGTGTGAGTGTCTGGGGGATCTAGGGTAACTTGCTGGAGGCACGTGGCAGGACAGAGGGTGATCAAAGGCCCCATGGGGAAACTGAGGCACAGAAAAGGTAAAGGTAAATAGTGTACCTAGATCACTCAGTCAGTCAATGAGCCAATGTGGTTTTTTTTCTTTTTTTTTCTTTTTTAGTTTGAAAATTTGAATCCTTATCCATGCTGGATACCCCATAAGTCAGACACTGACATTCTATGTGATCCTAGGCTGTCCTTGTCCCCCGTCTAGGACTTGGCTTCCTGTTCAGCCTAAGGACAAGGTCACCTGGGCATCTTCTTAGGCTGCCTCCCAGGTCAGGCAGGGCTTCAGAGAGGCAAGGTGAAGGACAAAACCAATGTTAGGGGACAGAGGTGGCAGGAGGCAGGGCAGAAAGTGGGCTACCAGCTACTGGAGAGCAGAATGAGAGGTGAGGGTACCCATTCTGCATCCTGGATGGGGAAGGATATTAGAGGCAAGGGCCTTCTCTCTACATAATCCCCCTCCCCCAGCTCTCCTGGGGTCTGGGTTCCACCATCCTCTCCAGGCCAGCCAATCTTACCCAGCTCAGTATCCCCCTCCTTCAACTGGCAGGTACCTTCAAAGGGCTCACTTGGAGAAAGTGTCCCATGGTGCCCACAGACAGGGCAGTAGTCTTACTTACCTTCTCCCAGCAGGCTCCTAGGGCAGACTTCTGACTGCCTTGGTTCTGGATTCATCCTCTGTGCGATGGCAGACCAGAGTTCCTACCTTAGCAGTATGAGGGGGTCTCCTCAGGGTCACAGCCCAGGGCCTCCATGAGCAAGTGATCCTAGAGAGGTCCTAGTGTCCATCCAAGGTGTCCATCAGCTGTCCCCAGCTTTTGAAAACAGCTCCTCTCCCTATTTCTGATAACTCTGGTTTGACTTGATTCTACCATTGCATAAAGCTGCCAGTAGAAATCACAACATGAATTATTAGTTGGGGAGCTGCTTACTTAACCCAATGGGTGGGCCCCATCTGGATAGTTTACCGAATCTCCCAGAAGATGGGGGGTCAACTTTGGGAAGATAGCCCTGCTATGTTAGCCTAGAATCTCCCCCTTCCCTCCGTGGGCCTTCCCACAGCCCATCCTGATTCATCCTCCCCCTCCCCCACCTCCTGCCACCCCTTACCACTGGCATCTTAATTGACCTTCTTGTTCTCAAAGCCCTAGAGACCTGAGACTCCAGCTGTGCTTAAACAGAACAAAATCTCTTCCAATTTCCCCACCGTTTAAAAGAAAATTGAATTCTTTATCTGCAGCCTGGGGAGGGGGAGAGGGAGAAAGAGGAGGAGGGAAGGAGAAAAATAGGAAATAGCAGGTCACCAGCCCCTGCTCCCAAGCTGGCCTGGAAGCTTTTGTAGACACAATGTCCCTCCATTTGGGGGATCCCTAAGGCCGTCTCTCGGGACCCCTCGGTGGTGGGCTCTGGGTTCACATCTAGTCTTCCTGTTAGAATGTGTGGTGGGGGGAGCTGAGCTGAGGAGGCTGAGCTGCTGACAGTGATTGACAGGTCGGAGTTCCTCTGGCTGTCAGGCCTCAGTGCTTCTGGCCTGTGTTTGTCTCCTTAATCTAAATATCCATCCTAAAACTAAAATAGGATGGAATGCAAGGTAGGACAGGTGCTCTGGAGAGTTCTGGATGGAGTGGGGCTGTGTGTGCAGGAGAAGAGGAAGGGAGGCCAGAGAAGTTTCTGGCTCCTGGGCTGAGTTGGGGTATTAAGCCAGCCCCCCACCCCCTCCCACACATACCTCTGCCCTTGAAGTGCACCATCCTGGCTTGTGTAAGCTCTGATAGTTTTCAGAGGATCAGCAGCTTCTCAGCGCATTGATTTTTACCAAGTAGACCTATAACTGTCGGCCTCTGCAGGGCTGCACAGCTTCTGTCACGCGTGTCCCCAGAACCCACCAGTCTCAGTTTGGGGATATGCTGATAGCCATCGACCTCTGCCCCGATGTTAAGCCGAGAGATACTCAGTAGCGTCTCAGTCCCAGTGATTGGATCCCCGGAGTTCGGTGACTCTCAGGCACCTCATTTATTCTGTAACTATTGTGCAGAAGACACAGGTCCAGGGAAGCAGGTAGCGCATCAGGGCAGCCAGCTCCAGAGAAGCCAAGCCAAGACTGTAGCTCCAGTTTTATGGTCCCAAGCCCTCCACCCCACTCCTCTCCTTCCTAACCAGGGCTGGTGTAGTTGCCCAAGTCCTGCAAAAGTAGGCCTACCCACAGATGACCGGGAGCAGTCCCTCACCAGTGACCTCTTCTGGAAAATGGAAGGACTAGGCCATTTGCTCTCTAAGCCTCGCATGCTGACTTGTGATCACCTGCCCCCAGACAGTCCCCCCCACACCTGGAGCTTCGGCTCAAAAGTCACCCTTCCATAAGCTGACCACTGATTGCTCCTGCTCAGGCAATCGCACTAAGGACACTGGAGCAAGGAAAATGGACCCCCCTGGGCAATGGGAGAGAGAATTGCTGTAAAAGTGAACAGGGCTGGAGAGAGTTCATAAATACTGCAAACCAAAGGCCGGTGCCAAGGCCACCTGGGCTAGGTCCTGGGGAAGGTTCCCAGCCTGGGCTGGGGTGACTAGAGTACTGGACAAGGAGAGCCACCAGGGCCCCAGCTGAGTCTGTCTATACAGCAGCTGGAAGGATGTCTGGGGTAGATGAAGTGCCGGAGAGGGGCATACAGATGTGAGAAGTAGACCTGGGTCTGTAGGCTCAGTGCGGCTGTGGGAGGGGTAGAAGACATGCATCCTGCCAACTCATCTCTAGGGTGGCTCACAGTCCTTTAGGTGCTGGCCTGCCTAGTGCTTTTAAAACTTTATTGCTTTGTTTTATTTTATTCTTTATTATTTATTTATTTATTTAATTATTTTTGAGGTGAATCTCCCTATATAGCCCTGGTTGGCCTGGAACTCACTATATGGACCAAACAGACTTGAATTCACAGTCTGCTCTCTGAGCTCTGCCTCCAATGGCTGGGCTTAAAAGCATATGCCATGTGATCTTGTTTACCCTCATGACCCTAGGATGTGACTACATGTTCTAATAGCATTTTCTATTTTATGCTAATACCCATAGTTTTTGGGAAAATAATGTACTCGAGACCCACTAGAATCTAGTGTCCACCCTTTTTGCTTCTCTGGGCTCATTCAAATGAGGAAGAATGGGGGGGCATGCATTAAACCTAGGAGTGCCCGCAAGTGGTAGAAGCATGCATGTATTTATGTTGCATGAGATTGTGGCATGACGTTTTATCTATGAAATTTGTGCCTAAAAAACACACAATCAAATTGCAGAGAGAAAAGTCATACACACACACACACAATCTCATCACATTTTAACGAGCCACATTCATAGATATCCCAGGCCATGTGCAATCTGTGGACCACCAGCTGGGCACGCCTATACTAGACTGACTTCATGAGCAGCCACTGGGGATTGACCCAAGTGCACCGCCCCTGCTCTTCCATCTGATGGCGGTGTTGGTGACAGAATTGCATCCAGTCTTTGGACACCAACTTTATCCTAAGCCTGCTACTTTGGAGCTGTAACTTGGAATGGCATTGACCTTGTACCAAAACAGACTGACTAGTCTAGCCAGCAGCAGGAAGCCCCAACAATTGTTTATACTAGACTGAAGTGTGTTTGTCTCCCATATAAAAGGGGCAGAGCCTCGGGTGGCTCCCTCAAGTACTCTTCCACATCATGTGTGGTTTGTAACCCTCACCTTCATGAGCCAAAATTCTTGCTAGAACCCCAACTATCACATGGTCCAAAATACTTGCTAGGACCCCAGCTATCACATCTATATTTTAAATTATAGGAGGAAGTGAAGAAAGCACTTCCCCTCACCCACAATGCACCTGTATAGGGGTTGATGCCTGCAGAGACCAGAAGAGGATGTCAGACCCTCTGGAGACGTATTTACTGGCAGTTGTGTGCTGCCAGACATAAGCCACTGAGACTGGTCCTCTGCTGAGCCGTCTCTTGAGTCCCCCTCCCCTTCTCTATTCAGAGTTCCTAGAAATAACTTTGAAAACTTCTGTTTTCATTTTATTGTCCCAAACTGGGTCAGGTGGCAGTATTTACCTGAACAGGAGGCCTGGAACATTGTCTTTCCTGTTAGTATTGTACCACCTTAAGGGGGGGGGGGAAGGCATGGTTTCTATTAATTTGATAAGCAGGTGGGGAAGGCTTGGATGTCTAGTCTCTGTCAAATAACCTCAGTTTCCTTTCCTGGAGAGTGAGGGGGAAAAACACTTTCAACACTTTTTTTGGTTGTTTGTTTGTTTCTCTGTGTAGCCCTGTATTCCTGAAACAGATTATGAACCAGGCTGGCCTCGAACTCAGAGATACACCTACCTCTGCCTCCCAAGTGCTGGGATTAAAGGTGTGCGCCACCACTGCCCAGTGATGGCTCTTTCTTATAGATTTGTTATAAGAATGCAATGACATAATGCAAGCAGAGAGCTCAGCACAGTGCCTGAAACAGAGGAGGAACTTGGCTTAAACATGAAGTCGCCTGTGCCACGGGATGCACCTTTTGTGTGCATCAACCCATCATATCCCCACCTGTGACAGCCTATAAGCCTCCTTGTTTTATAGAGGGGGAAGCTAGTACCAGATGGCGACCCTGCTGTGGCTGGCAGTCTGAGTTGGTGTCTCTAGGGTATGGATAGCCTTCCCTTAAATGAGCATCACAGACTCTCAGAGGTGCCTGGACCCTTCCTGTGAACCTGGCAAAACTTAGGGTTAGGCTGGGGAAATGGCTCAATTATGCTTCCTCTGGGAGTATAAGGACCTAAAGTTCAATTCCCAGAACTGTGGAGGAGGGTGCAAAAAGGCCAGGTGTAGTGGCCCATGGTTATAAACCTATCTTGGGGTCAGCTGAGGGCTGTGGGGAAGCAGAGATCGACAGATCACTGTTCCACACTGGCCAGCCAGCCCAGCCTACTTCACAATCCCAGGCCAGTGAAAGACTATCTCAAAAGAATGACAACTGAGGTTGACCTCTGACCTCCATAGGCATACATGTACACATGAACACGTACACACACACCCCTCTCATGGGACCATGACATGACTGTCACCTTGTAGAACAGATCTAAAGTGGATCTCTGTTTCCCGACTTCCCAGCAGAACTCAGAGTCGGTGCCTTTACCTGCCAGTCACCTTTCTTCATATCAGGAGAGAACCCAGACTGGACAGAAGTCCCCTGTGGGCTCCCACTGTGTGCCATAAATCCTTAAAACCTAGAATCAGAAGATTGGGTTGAATGATCAGGGCCATTTTGCTCTGTAAACCTCAGTCTCCTCTCAGTATCTGAAAAATGAGAACACCACTGAGCCCTTTCTCTCTGAGGCCAGGTTTAAAACAGTGGCCTTTTCCAGGCTCTTAGGCTCTTCTGACAGCTGGCTGGGAAAGGGGGATGGGAGTGGGGAAGCTCAAAGGTTCTGAGCCTAGGACAGGGCAACTTCTTGATCCCTAACACACAAGACATCATTCCCCCATGCAGCCCTGGGTTAAAAGCCCAGGAGAGTTAAGGACTGGAGCTACAGAGCCTGCTAAGCTCAGATATATCAGAGGAGATACACAATCCCAGCCTTGAACCTTGACCTTAATTTCTCGTGTCATGTGGGACTGTGAAATTCATTAGGGCCTGGCAGGTGGAGTGATGGAGATGTCAGGCAGGCAATCGGGTGGGTATTTAATCCGTCAGATGTGAGGCCTGCCATTTAGTGAGCCAACGAGAGAATATACAATCGATATGTTCATTAGCGACATGTGTTGGCCCAATCAGCACCCACCAATGAAAGCAGGCACAGGGACACATCACCCATGTGGCAAATCACCTTTGAGAGAGGGCAGTCCCCGTCCCCCACCATCCAGGTACCCTTCTGCACCTTCTGACTAGTCTAAAAGCTGCCAGTCACCTGTATGGCCCATAGAGGTGGGGGCAGGGCTGTGGATGGTTCGGGGAGGAGACCCTGGTGAGCAAGCTGTAGCGCTGGGGAGGCTACTCCAGGGGGTTGATTGGACTGTCTTTTCTCTTCCATCCCATCTCCTGGGTACATGCAGTCCCTCTTAACTCAGCTTCAGATGTGTGTCTGTCCCCACACCTCTCCTCTACCACATAATCCCAGCTTGATAACAGCCATAGAGAGGTCCAAGTCCTTCTGATTACAGATGCCTCGCCCTCCCCAGCCAGTCCCCCTCCGTGTCCCCTGGAAAATGGCTTTCTGCGTTCCGTTTGCTTTGCTTGGTGATCAGATGTGATTGGGGGGAAAAAAGAAAAGAAAGAAAGAAAAGAAAAAAGAAGTCACTCAGTTGCATCTTCTTCAAACCTAAGTGCATAAAGGAAGGTCCTACAGAGGGACTGAAAGGGGCTTTCTTGATTCTTCTTCTTCCTCCTCCTCCTCCTCATCTTCCTCCTCCTCCTTTTTCTTCTTCTCCATGTGTATGTGAAAGCCAGACAGGTCAGGGGCGTGCTGCCATGTCCCCATCCAGCCTGAGGGCTCTGTCCTAGGTCAGCCTCCCCCCAGAAGACACACTGGAAACAAACGTGGACGGCAGGCGACTTGCTTGTCAGGATACCCAGAGAAGTGGCACCCAGCACCCACAAGTGCCCTGGGAACAAGAGTACAACCATTCTGGGAAATTAGGGTGTGGAAGCCATGCTCTATCCCAGCTCAGGGACCAGGAGTGCTGATTCACAGAAAGTGAGGGCAGCTTCTGAAGAGGTGACTTCCTGCCATTCTAGCATTCTCTAAACAAAAGCCCACAGACAGAGAGGCAGAGAGGCAGACAGGTCCTAGGATAAAGTAGTACCGGGGGTCCAGAGATGAGCTCAGAGCCATGGTTAGCGGCTCTGTGGCTTCTGATGCCATTGGACACTTAGGAGATGAGCCTCAGGGACCTCCTCTGGGAAGAGCCTGTGAGTGCAGTTCTTGGCCTCTGTACCCTTGATCCTGCCACTCAGCACAAGAGCTGATTCCCAGAAACTGTGGTACTGATGTCACCAGTGATGTGAAGGGGACAAGGGTGTCCTGGGATTGACCCTTTGCAGGGCTATTGCCCTCTGCCTGGGTCATGGAGGCTCACTGAGAAGTCCTAAGTCATATAGGGTATTGGGCCTTGTCTCAGGGAGTCTGTATCTGATGCTGGGTCCCTGGGAGGCTTGTCTGACCACTGGTTCCACCTGAGTGGCTCTGGAGCCCAACTCTGCCACCAAGTGATTGCAGTCCTACTTGTGGCCTTCAGCAGGCAGGGCTCAGGAACTAGCCAGCTTTCCTCCTTAGCTCCTATCAAAGTATGTGGGTAGCAGGGCAAGCCTCTCAGAGGCTTCCTGTGTGGAGTTTCTTTTAATCTCTAAAACCCAGGCAATCCTAACCTCTGCCTCTGTCTGCATATGTCCTTCTTGCTCTTCCAAGTGTATCTCACAAGGACACTTGTAATTGGGTTTAAAACCCACTATGACATCATCCTTAACTTAGTTACACTGCCAAAGTCATTTTTCCAAGGTCACGTGCCCTTGAGGGGCACATGTCTTGAGGGGTAACCAGTTGGCATATTCCATCATCCTCAATCGTGACTTACAGATAGCAAAATGGACAATTGGATAATATATTGTACCGAGGACATTGGGGCTGGCCAAGGGATCTAGTAGATCTTCCAAAGCAGGATTTTCATAGCTTCTCCCCATGCCTCACCATCCATCTCACCCCAACCCCATCTTGCACAATTTATTCCAGGACCTCTTCAGCTGGGCATACCTCAACTTACCTGAAATGCCTTCCCCACCCTTCAGGGACCTCTCATTCCCACAGGATCTTACCCCACCCCTCTTTACCCACACTGTCCTTGAACTCCTAACCTCCAGCCATGGTGGGTCTGTTCTCTTGCTTGTGTGGGGACTATACCCCCAGTGGTATCAGTTGCATGGTAAGAGTCTAGACTGCCTCTGGCTCTTTCCAGTGTCCTTGCTTGTCCTGTGTAGCTGGGGCTCTGGTGATCAGGCACGTTCATGTTGAACTGTGACTGGGAAGGCTGAGCCACTAGACCAGCAAGACCAGAGCAATAGATACCCCAGACAGGGCTAGAAAGAGCCCCTTCCTGGCACAGTGAGGGAAACTGAGGCACAGGACAGGGAGTGGCTCCTCTGAGTGAGACAGGACCTCTGATAGTTCCAGTTCAAATTCTGGCTCTGCCACTGCAGTCCACTGACCTTAACGTGTCTCTTCGGGCCTCAGCCACTCACCTGAAACACAGATGTGATAATGGGGAGAAAATGAGAAACAGGCTCACTTGAGTGTGCCTAACACATAAACAGTCTACCATCTATTGTCTAAAACTATAATCTCTGAGATTGTTTTTGAAAGTAGATGGGTTGGGGAAATGCTAGGTACTTGCCTTGCAAATGTGAGGTCCTGGGTTGGGATCCCTAGCACCCCCACAGTAAAAGCCACGTGACCCTAGCGCTGCGGCAGGGGAGGTAGGGAGGATTCTTGTGGCTCTCTAGGCAACCAACCAGCCTCGCCAATCTGGCAAGTCCCAGTGAGAAACCTTGTCTCAAGGGTGGGAAACGCTCCTGACAACACTCAAGGTGGCCCTCCATCCTCCACACATGTGCACACACATGCACATACTTGCACACATATGCACACAATACAGAAATAAAATGATGCTGCAGGCTGTGTCTTTGTTTTTGTCCAGCCTGCTGCCTCTTGTAATGTACAAAAATCGACAAACCTATTTTTCTTTCTTAAAAAAACACACATGTAAAAATGATGAAAGTCCTTATGCAAACCTTTGGTGTCTGCCCCATAGCAGAATCTCAACAGCACTGTGTGGCTTCAGTTCCTTGCTTAATCTCTCTGAGCCTCACTTGCCTCATCTATAAGGTGAGAACCATATTATCTGAACCTGAGTGTCAACATATCTGCATTACTCAGAGCAGCGCTGGGACCGTTAAGGACTGATCAGGATGGAGTGCTGCTCTGGCAGGCAGCCGCCACCAGCAGAGGTTTTCATCTGGGACCCCTTACCTTATAGGGGTGATGTCAAGTTGTTAAAGACAAGTGTCCCTTACCTTATAGGGGGTGATGTCAAGTTGTTAAAGACAAGTGACCCATACGGCACCAGGCCCACATACTTGGTTATTCCTCTGCCTTTGAGCCACCGCCCTGCCTCCCACCACAAACAAGAGTCCCTGGGGATCGCCAGGCAGTTGGCATACTGTGCTCCTGTCCCCCTGACAGCCTTTGACACGGCATAATTGCTTCCCCCACGGCAACTCCTTTAAGTTCAGAGCTGCTGGCCAGAGCAATTTGCTCCCCATCAATTTTTATTTCCGGATTTTAAAATAAAGGGAAATAAAGCAACGAGCACCATTACCCAAGAACAACACCACATCTGCAATAGACAAGTCAGCCCAATGCCTCCAGAGCACCCTGCTAGCCTCCCTTCTAGCCTGCAGGACCAACATCTTGATAGTCCGGTAGGGTGGGCACCGTGTCTCCTTCACCATGACCTGGCTTCTGTTGTGCAGCCCGGGAACCCGGGAGGTTGGGCTGAGGATGTTCACTGGGAGCACCTGTGCAGAGGATGCAGAAAGTGTGCTGAGACCTGGGGTGGGGAGTGGTAGGGAAGAAACTTGGCTGCCTGACATATGCAAAGTCCTCAGTTCAGTCCCCAGCACTACATACACCAGATGTAGCTGTACATGCCTGTAAGCCCAACTCTCAAGGAGTTGAGGCCGGAGGATCAGAAGTTCAGGGTCAGTCTTGGCTACATAGCAAGTTTCAGGCCAGCCTGGCTTACATAAGACAGGCTGTAAAATAAGACAGAACAAACAAACAAATAAACATCAATGTCCACTTTACTTGGAAAATGGTCCCTGTGTGCCAGATACAGCAGAAAATGCCCTCCATCAGTTGCCTTCATCAATCCACCACAGCCCCACGATGACACAGATGGCAACTGCTCTTGTCCCTAGTTCACAGGTAAGGAAACTGAGGCTCAGAGTGCATGTTATGGTGGGGGCTTCTCCTTCTCACCTCCTTTTTCTTATCTTTCTGTGATGTCTCCATGCTCCCTCCTCTCCCCTCTCCTCCTTCTGCTGGCTCACCCCTCCTTCTCAGCAGCATGCCCTGTTCCAGACTTCCTATGGACTCAGCCCAGACCAAGCACCAGGGACTTCCTCGAGTATGTCTCTTTTCTCTTCACCCACATTTCCCCTGTAACCTGTCGTCAGCCCCACTGCTCCCTGGACCACCCATCATCTGATCCCTCCGAGTCCTAACACTCCCCAGAGCCACCATCAGTAGCTCTTCTCCAATGATTATGGCCACCCCCACCCCCAGGAGGCACTCAGAGTAGCAACATCCTGCCATCCTTGTCCCCTGCCCACCACATGGCCACTGTGGCCACATCTCCAATCCCACTTCAGTTGAGTGGAGATAGAAATTTCCCAATGTACTCTGCATTACTCTGAAAGCACGAAGAGCCTGGATGTCCCGGGCTATAACTTCCCACCTAGAATGGTTATCTGCAGCCCTGGTGGAAGGGAGATGGGCATATTGAAAGCTCTGTGCTCTCAGGTCCTCTCAGTGGAGCTTCCTCCCACCGATGCCAGCCTCTCTAGCCCCCACTCCCAGTTTCTCAGCAGAGCCCCTCCACTCACACTTGGTTTGAGGAGCTGCTGCAAGGGCCTGGTCGGTGATGAATGTGAAGAGGGATGACGGTACAGCACCGGGGCTCAGTGGAGCTGTTTAAAAATGCATTCTGCCATGTAAATTTCTGCTCCATCAATCCTTATGACATGTCACACATTGCTATTGTTTCCTGAACAAATTGTGCCTGGTGCCCTTCTCTGCAGCTCTGTGCACGGGAGCAGAACTGCCCTCGACGCCTGCTAAGTTGCCGGGACCCGGTGCTGCCTGCAAGGTAGCCTGGCAGCTGGGCCCGCCGTGCTTCAGAGCGGAAGGCCCTGCACACACGTGCAGGGAGTCCTGATGTGCACGCGTGACGAGAGTGCAGGTGCTGGTGAGAAGCCACTGCGCATGTGCCTACAGGCCTGCTGGGAGAGATGTCCAGGTGGCTGGGAGAGGTGGGGAGAGGACCACAGGGGCTGGCGGGGAGCACTTAAGGCTGAAAAGGAGGGTGTGGATAATCTGTGTGTTTCTGTGTTAGCAACCTGGGAGCTCTGCCTGCCTGCACCAGACAGAAAAAGAAATTTCTGAAAGTGTATATAAGGGAAAGTCAGGTTACTGGGAAGTGGGTCTATTCAAGACTCAGGGTGGGGGAGAGGAAGAGAGAAAGAAGGTGTGTGTGCATATAAAGACTTAGGGAGATGCAGAAAGGGAAAGGGTGTAGTGAGGGACAGCTTTTAGTCTCCCTAAAGGGATTGAGGGGTTGGCATGGGTACAGATGAGAGGACTGTCCCAACAGGAGAAGAGTCCGATAGCCAAGACCAGCATCCAGGAAGGGTGGGGCTGTGTTTGGAAGGAGGCCCAGAGAAAGCCCATCTAGGGTGATGTGAGCAGTGGGAGTCAGTGGGGTTTAAGGCTCAGAAATAGCAGATGAACACAAACAAGGCCAAGTTAAGGGCCCACAGGGAGGTACAGGGAAGGACAGCTATGTAGGGCTGTGTGAGGAGAGTGTGGCAGGACAGGTATCCTGGGCTAAGACATTTGCTACAGAGCAGCCTAGAGGAAGCGGATGAAAAAGGTTCATCGCGAAGACTAGGTGGGTAAGAAGGAATTTTCAGGGAGCTCATGGGAGGACCTAGGAATCCTTCTAGGATGCTGAGCATGACATGAGTGCTGGAACCACAGACACAGGGAGGCCTGGATAGGGAGAATTAGATAGGTCAAAGGTTACCTGTTTTCACTAGGATGCCCCAACCCTCAACAGAAATGTCAGGAGTCAGGATAGAGACCATAACACACACAGCACCACCCCTCCCTTCAAGTGGGTCTAAGACACCCATACAGACAAAGCCCAAACTTTGACAGAGCTGGGAACCTTCTTTGGGAGGCAGTGGAAGGCCCTACCTGAGGGGATGAATCTTGGAAGAGCCAAGCCCATGCTAGCCTAGCTAGCTCCTCTAAGTCAAGGCTGAAGGGACACCGGAGCAGGGACAGAGCTGCTGAGACGGGAGGAGAACCCTGCCTGTAGGGCCACCTGGCTCCTTTAGACCCGGAGCACCCAGACCCCCACCCTCTATTTGCAGGAGAACCAGGAAGGCACATGGTTAGAAGCTCAGGCTACCGCTGTCTGGTTCATATCCCTGCACTATGGCTGTGTGACCTTGGATAAGTTAGTTGACCTCACAGAGTCCTGCCCCCCTTTTCTCTGTAGAATGGGGGGTCCCACAGAGCTATTGGGAAAATGGGATAAAAGCATGGAAAATATTTGTAAAATTTGCAGCCTTTAGTGAAATGCTCATAAAAAAAAAACAAACCCACAAGGTGTACCACCCCTCCCATTGAAGTACTGAGTAGAGACCAGCATTTCTGACCAATCTGGGGACCATCCTCCTCCCCCTCCAGACTTCCCCACTCACCTTGTCTTAACCTTTGGAATTTTCTCCCCATGTGTATTTTTTTTTCCTTTTCGTCCAAGAAAATTACACTTGTGCTGGCATTGTCCATCACGAAAATAAGCACCATGGGCACAATCATGCAGCTCAAATGCCGAATGTGTTCTGCCAGGGAAGCTGTGCAGGACAAGGTTGAGGAGATGCCTCAGAAACCAGGCATCTAGGCACCCCAGCCACGACTCTGTCCCCCTAGGGGAGGCCTGTGGGACAGGTGCTGACCACAGGGGCAGGTGCTAAGCCCAGGGCAGGTGCTAAGCCCAGGGCAGGTACTAAACCTAGGGCAGGTACTAAACCCAGGGCAGGTGCTGGCCACAAGGTGCTGGCCATGGGGGTAGAAGCTGACCAAGGAGACATGAACTGGCCATAGCAATAGGTGCTTTGCCCTGGAAGCAGGCACTGACCGTGGAGACAGATTGTGGCCCACCTTAATTCCTTCTAGTCTGTGGAAAGCCTGGTGGGAAGGCAAAGATGTTCTGAGTCTCCAGGTCTGGGTGCCCTGCTACGCACAGCCAGTAGCTGTCCTGTAGTTACCAGGCACCTTACCACAGGCCCTTCTGTCACTCAGTTCAGCCTCTCCAGGCTTCTTTCCCACCTAGAGCTCACTCTCTGCCATATCTACTCACGGCTATAGACCCTGTGTTCCACTATCTAGCTAGTTCTTTCTCAACCATCTAACTCCTTATTCCGATCGTAAGTCAACTTTCAAAGAGGACTTAACACTTTGGTTCCTGGTACAGCATCTGGCACCTTGGAAAAGCTAGAAAGAATTTACTGAGTAGTGAGGGTAGGAGGGAAGGAGGGAGGGCAGGTGCTATAGGAAGCCTCCAGGTAAGCCAGCCATCCTCCGTTTGCCCTTCATATCCACTGTACTCTGTCTGCGGTCCCCCCAAAAGAGTCATGCCTCTCCAGGCTGTGACCAGTTGGTCTTAGAAGTAGTCAGAGTCTGAGGTACTTCATGAACCCCAGGTTGCCCCTAATCAATCCACATAACTCCTCACTGGCCACAGGAGCATCTGCTTGTGGCACAGAAGCCCAACATGCTAACACTTTGGCTAGAAATGGGATTTCGCTCTGTTGGCAAAGACTGAGTCCACACGTGATGAGGTAACAGCAAGCTGGATCTGAGCTTGTTCATCAGGAAGGAAGTGGGGGCACATGAGTGATGTTCAGGTCCCCAGATTGTGCCATGCATTCCAAGAAAGATGTGACCAAGGACTCTTGGCCATGACCAGCAAGTGTTCAGAGTTCTCTAAGGGAAGGGGCATTTGGGATGGGTCCTGATAGGTAGACCAGAGTTTTAAATGAAAGGATGGAGTCATGAACAATGAGAAGAGTTCAGGGTGCATCAGGGAAGATGTAGCTACAGGAAGAAAGGCCAGCTGGGCTGTGGCTGTTCTAGATGTCAGGATATTAGTCTGGATTAGCTCATCAAGTAACAAGGAGCCATTGAGGGGTTTTTTGGTGTTTTTTTTTGTTTTTAGCAGAAAAAGACACTTATTTTTTTAAAGATCATTTATTTGTGTGTGTGTGTTATATGTGTACAGGTGCCTACAGATGTTAGAAGATGGCATTAGACTCCCTGGAACTGGGGTTATAGGCCATTGTGAGCTGCCTGATGTGGGTGCTGGAAACCAAACTTAGGTCTTCTAGAAAAGCCTGTGTTGCTTACATAGAACTCTACGTCTTTTACCATGAAGTGAAGTCATACATTTTGTCAAAGGGCTAGCATATTGGACTTCTGCTCCGTCAGTATACAAAGTAGTGGGCAGTGAGTTGCCAATGAAGCCATGCTGATTGCTCAGCAGCAAGATCCATGAAGCGCTTGCTAGTGCTCTTAACTGCTGAACCGTCTCTCTAGTGCCTTTGGAGAGCAGTCATTTTGGCCATCGGATTTATATCTTGCCCCTACAGCCCTTCAAGAACCTTGATGGCTGGTAAAATGTACTAGTGTGTCTCCATCTGTATGCGAGTGTCAACCCAGCATCCAGGGACGACAAGATGGGGTGGTGGCCTTGACACAAGTGCCAGAAACAGGTACTGGAGACTTGTTGAGGTGTTCAACTGGAGACCAGGGTTGCCTGGGCAGCCAGGTCAATCTGAGACACCTGTGTGGCCAACTATACCACCTTCCCATCATCCCCAAGTCACCTACCTGACCCAGAGGCCCCATGACTCTCCTGCAGGATATCCATGCACTCGTTTCTAGACTGTGGCAGGAAAGAGGGTGCTTGTATCTGGAGAGGATTATATTCTCTATCTACAGGCCTTTGACCATGTCCTGATGTGAGCCATTGCCTGTCTGTCACTTACTCTGGCCATAAACTCCAGAGAGCTGCTGTGGGCAAGTCTGGGGAAGAGGACAACTTACCGGGTGCTCGAGCAGTCAGAGCTGGGCGGATTGGAGGCAGGCCAGCAGCTGCCTGACTGTTCTCGGTGGCAGATGGGCACTAGAGAGCTGGATGTCCAGCCCTGAGGGTAGCACTCAGGGGTCCTATGTCCCTCAAGGCACCAAGTTGGTTTAAATGGGGGCGTGAAGACAGGTAACTTCTGTTTAATCATTGGTAAAAGTTGCATTTCTATAACAGAGACCAAAATGCCTGACAGGACAAGTTGAGGGACAGAGGATCTATTTTGGCTCATGGCTTCAGAAAGTTCAGCCCATAGTCATTTGGTCTCATGCCCTTGGACGGAACATCCTGGTGATAGCAGTGTGTGCTGGATGTGGTCCTTCAGTATTTGAAGGATGCACACAAGAAAATGACAGGAAAGGACCAGGTGCAATACACTCCAAGGACCCGCCCCCTGTGAGCTACTTCCTCACTCTAGGCTACACCTCCCAAAGTTTCTACAACCTCCCAAAATAGCATGCCCAGCTGGAGACCAAGCCTTCAATGCATCCGCATGTGGGGACATTTGATAGTGAAGTCATAGTGAGGGATTGGTTACAGTTACCCACCTTGCAGGGATGTGGTCAAAATTAAAGGAACTAACAGCACTGGGAGGATGGCTTGGCCAGTCAAGTGCTGACTGCACAGGCATGAGGATCTGAGTTCAACTCCCAGCACCCCTATAAAAGGCCGAGTGTGGTGGCACCTGCTTGTAATCCCAGCGCTGGGAGGTAGGGACAGCATCCCTAGCCTCACTGGCCGGCCAGTCCCATCTGATCAGTAAACCCCAGGTCCCAGTGAGAGACCCTGTCTCAAGCAAGGGGGCTCCCAAGGAAGAATACTTGAGATTAACTTCTGATCTCTACATACACAGACATGTATGTGCAAATATTCCAAGAACACATATACACACATAGAAACAAACACATGAACACACATATACACACAGACACATATACACACAGACATGCCTGTGTACATACTCCACAAGCATACACACATACACAAACACATACGTACCTATAGACACACATAGATATGCATGAGCACATAATTCACACATATGCTCACACATACACATTCACACAAATACATGCATGCATACATATTCATACAGACATGCATGTGAATATGTATGCAGATATACACAGGCACATACATGTACATATGTGTGCACATTCACACACATACACACATCCCACAAACATGTATACATATATACATATACACAAACACATACATACACATATGCACACTTATGTATACATATACACATGTACATATACATATATACACACAGACACACAGGTTCATTTATTATTCTACACCATCCAGATGGGCACAGATGTGCCTATAGACAGATACACAAGTACTTCTACAGGCCTCAGCTAGGCTTTAAGTACATCTGTCAGCCTGTCCTCGCCCTGCATCAAGGGTGCCCAGGCTAAAAGGGGCTGCAGGTTAAAGCATTAACCAAAGCTGGGTTCAGGGAGAGCAGGAGCCGGTAAGACAGGCCAGAGAAGAGCCCTAAGCCTGACCCTATATTTATAGGCAGCACAGCCTATGCCGTCCTTGGAGTTGTCTGTGGCCCAGCCTGAACTGGAGGTGGCTGCATAAACTAGACAGGCTGGTAACCCCTCCCCTCCCCACCTCATAAGGCACAGAGTTCTTGACCTCACCTTGGCTTCATACAGTTGAGAAATAAAAGCCGGCTGATACCTTGGTCTTGAGCCTACATATCTCACACAATTATTAGATGGTAACACCAAAGGGCTCACAAATGTTCCCTCGTCAGCCTTGGTGGCCTGAGCAGGCCGTGAGAGGACCCCAGGGACCAACCAGGCTCTTTGGAAGCTATACTGAGTCCAGCCCACACAGGGAAGGGAGGGTATGCCTTAGGGCAAGAGGCCAGCATCTGCATTAAGATGATCTCAGCTGATCCCCAGGGTCTCACCACTAGATTCCCCTGGGCCTCAACTGTTCTAGACCCAAACTCTGGAGAGAAGATGCTGGACTAGGGGAGCTCAGCAGTTCGACCTGTCTCAACAGTTTATGTGCAAGTCTTTAGGGGTCCCCAAAGATTGAAGGGCAAGTACCTAGACCTACATAGACCTTCTTTCAAGACAGGGATATGTGTATGTGGCTGCTGGGTCGCTTTGCCCTTCTCCTCTGTGGGTGACTCCCCTCCCTTTGAGTGCCTTTGAAATCCTTCTGTATTAGTCAAGGGAACAGAACCAATAGAATGAATATGTACTGAAGGGCAATTTATTAGACTGGATTACATTAGATTGGCTTACATGACAAGGTCTGGGAAGTTCAACAATGGCTGTTGTACATGGTGAAGCCGAGAACCCAGTGTCTGCTCCTTCTACAAGGCTGGGCGCCTCAGCAGTCCCACCTAGCACTGACAGTCTAGAGGATTCCTGGAGAGCTTCTGGTTTTCAGTCTACTTGGAAGCCTGAGAGACTGGGTTCTGATATCAGTGAAGGAACCACAACCACCAACAGCAATAACAGCAGCAGCGTTAAAGTAGAGGAACTTCCCCTCAAGAGTGAAGGCAAAAGTTGAAGCTTCCTCTTGCAGCTCATTTTGTGTGGAGTACCTCCCACATCTAGCATGTCTTCCCACTTCAAATAACCTGCTCAAGAAAATCCCTCACATGTGTGCCCAGCAGCTTGTCTTTTATTTGTTCCCAAATCCATTCATGCTGACAAGCATGATTGACCATCTTTCCCTCCTCCTTCCCTCTCTCTTCAAGTTTCCCACCCCACATTCCTTTTCTTGCTAGATGGCGTCCATTCCTTTCTTGGCACCAGAGAACACATGCCCTTTCTGTGTGCCAGGCACTGTGCCAGCCAGAGCCCAGCAGGTGGAGGCCCCACTCTCAAGCAGCATCACCAACCCTCTCTTCAAGCAGAGGAGGATGCTGTTTGGTTCCGTAGGGGCCATCTTGTGTCTCTTCCCACTCTGGCCCCCACCAAAGGACTCCATGATGTGGTATCAGTTTTTCCTCAGACACAGAAACAGTTCTGGCATCTGTTGATACTCTGGATGCTGCATTGCCCCTGGGACTCATGAATGAAGGGCATGAAGTTTTCCCAATCCCCCTTTCTCCATCTCTGGAAGGAGAGAACAAAGGTATCACCAGGAGCGCTGCGGTCACCTCTGCCCTGGAACACCCAGGCTCCTTTCCTTCTGGAACAGTGCTCCTCTGGGGTTAGAGGACTCCGCTCAGCAGCCAGGGGCATGGGATACAAAGTGAGCTTTGTTTCAAGCTGTGAGACTTGGGTAAACGATGGACGTTTGTGGTGCTCAGCTTTCCCATCTATCATTTGGGTTTGGAATAAGAATGGCATCTCTGTGTGCACTAAGTCTCTAGTGGCAGTTGTCATAAGGAGTGGCTCGGGCAGGGGAGGCCCTCGGGGAGTCAGTGTCTGCTTCCGTATTAACTCAGCACAGCATATACACTGAGGAGCTTAACCCAGCTCTGAACCTGGCTGGGATCATGGTGGAGGATGGGGGGGTGGTTGTCTGCACACAGACTCTAGGACCATTGCTGTGGAGACATTGAGTGGAAACTGGTGCCCTGAAAGCAGGCAGTCCAGAACGCTCAGAAATGGCATCTTTATGAATAGCCACATTTTCTGGTTAACTAAGGTCTTAATTCTCTGGGTATAAACATATTTTTCATTTCATTCATTTGGGATAGAAATATATTATTCATCTATCTGCCTTCCGGAACTGGATATACCGAGCACACATTAGCTCCTCATGAAAATTCAGGTTTATTATAAAGAACGTAGAATTTAATAGATTTCATAGAATCTGGGAGCTTTTAAAAAAGAACCTCAGAAAATATTGAGCAGGGGGGCATTAAAACGTATTTTTAGCTACAGTCTCTACTCACATACCATCTTGGAGAGAAGCCTGAGAATAAAGCCAATGTAAGTGAGCCCCAAGGTCAGCCCAGCCAACTGGTACCTGGGGGCAAGCCACAGCTAGCCAGCTCCAAAGCATTAGCCTAGGAAGGGGCCAGAGTTCAGGTCGAGGATAGTGCCTACCCATGGGGAGGATCTGCTGAATCTGCAAGGCAGAAGAGAGGAGGAGGGGAGGGGAAGGAGAAGCTGGACGGCATCTTCAGATCGCAGCCGTGTCCAGGGTGAAACAGAAGCCAATGACCCCAGCCACCAAAGCCTTCTAGAAGGACTATGCTCCCCCATGTGACTTGACAAGTCGCCTGTGGGCAGTGACCACCTTGCTGAACAGCACAGGCTCTGGGCAATTTGGCTGGGCCACAGGAGGCACATCCAAGGGACCTGGGTGGCCTGGGCCCTTTCCTGGTCTGCCACTCATCATCTCCCCTTTTACCACCGCAGGCAACCGACAATGATGTGGGTACCTTTGGGGAAGTCAACTACTTCTTCAGTGATGACCCTGACAGGTGAGATCCTGCCCCGGCCTCTTGGCAGCAGCTTCTGATGACCCATAGAGTCCAGCAAACTGCCCTGTGCCCAGGGGAGCTCCGAGAATCTGAACTCTAGAACAGTGGTTCTCAACCTTCCTAATGCTGTGACCTTTCAATACAGCTCCTCATGCTATGGTGACCCCATCCATAAAATTATTTTTGCTTCTACTTCATAACTGTAAGTTTGATATTGTTATAAGCCGTAGTGTGAATGTCTGATATGCGACCCCCAAAGGGGTCGCGACCCACGGATTGAGAACCACTGCTCTAAAGCGAGATTGTTTGTCTGGCTCTAGCTGGAACCAACTGGCTAAGCCCCTAAGCTCTCTGGTACAGGGTTTCTCTGGACATAGCTTTGGGAGCAGAGAAGCAGGCATCTATGAGGCCCAGAAGTTTGAACACTGCTCCTCCTGCCACCAGTGGCCACAGAGGACATTTGAGGCCCAACTGTGCACCAGGCTCTCTGTCAAACACTCACCGTGCATGGGCCTTGGTCCTGGATCATCCCTTGTCACTGATAGGGAGTTCAGTCCTCAGCACTCTCCTCACTTCCATCCGACAGGAAATCACAGCTCCAGGAGGCTGGATGACTTACAAAAATTCACACAGCTGGTAGGCAACAGGGCTAGGCCTCTATACATGGCCTCTACCACCAGGACACATGGCCCCTACCAGTAGAGTGACTCTTGGCATCTAGCAGCTCCAAGATGGACCACTTGTCTCTATGCTTCCCTGCACATGGCAGTGATGCAGTCCTTCATCTAGACCTGCTCTGCCTCTTGCCATCAGTTTATCAGAAGCTGGGAAGGCCTGCCAATCAAACATGTTCAAAGGCCTAGTTGAAGTCACAGGGCAGGTCCACTGCTGAGAATGAGCAGCCTAGGGCTGGGGTGACACCTCGGTCAGGAAGGTACTTCATGCAAGTATGGGGATCTGAGTTCGATCCCCCTGGAACCCATGTGAAAAAGCCAGGTGTGGTGGTACATGCTTGTAATCCCAGAGGAGGGAGAGACAGGAGGATTCCCTGTGGGGCTCAGAGACTACACAGCCTGAGCTCTGGGTCAGTGAGAGATCCTGTTGGAAAAACCAAAGTGGAGCCCTTTCATACACATGTGTAAACAAGTACACTTGCACACACACTATCATACAGAGAGAGAGAGAGAGAGAGAGAGAGAGAGAGAGAGAGAGAGAGAATAATCACATATATTTGGAAGCCCAACCAAGTGAGGCAGCCTGGCTGTGAACTAGCATTAACAGCCCAGACAGTCTATGGATGATCAAGGACAAACTGGGACCCTATTAGGTGTCACTGGCATTGCTAGACACTCTGTGACAGAGGCCCCAACACTAGGTAGACGTATAGCAGTGGCTGGATGCACAGAGCAGTATCTCTCTCAGGAGCCCAGTGGTCATGGGGCCCAGTCATCCTGACTCTCTCCTCTCTTCCCATCTCTGGACCCAGGGTTTCCCAAGTGGCCTTCCAGGCTTGAATGCTGGCAGCTACTGGACACACAGAGCATACACATGGTCCTGACAGCTCACGTGGATTTCTAAAGGACACCCATAAAGGCGATAGTTGGAGGATTGGTCTCACTGACCCTCATGATCCCCAGAACACTCCTATCAGCCTCTTCCCAAAGGCTTGATCCCTCCAGAAAATGACAGTATCAGCTCCAAAAGAGGACCCAGCACCCTTCCCCAACTATCAGACAGCAGAATTTGTATCCCCAGTTCTTTATTATCTAAACACGCCCAGTGCACAAAGCTCTCCCTCACAGAGAGGGGCCTATCACCTAGTCCTTGGCCCCCACGGGAGCTCATCCACAACTTGCTTTAATCCTGGCATCCTCCCCCTCCTCCCTCCCTGACACAGGTTCTCACTGGACAAGGACACAGGGCTCATCATGCTCATAGCTCGGCTGGACTATGAACTTATCCAGCGTTTCACCTTGACTGTCATCGCCCGGGATGGAGGTGGTGAGGAGACCACAGGCCGGGTCCGGATCAATGTGCTGGATGTCAATGACAATGTGCCCACCTTCCAGAAGGATGCCTATGTGGGTGCTCTGAGGGAGAATGAGCCATCTGTCACGCAGCTGGTGCGGCTCAGGGTAAGGCCCAGGAGCCCTGTGCTTGTTATCTCCTTCTGAGTTCTTGCAAGTGGTACCAGACTCCCATCTACATGCCTGGAGCTCCTCTGAACATCACCTCCTGCCCCTAGAGACCCAGAAGGAATGCATTCAGCGTGTTTGCCTCAACCCAGATGTCAGGCCATTTAGCCTAAAGACACCCCCGTGCCTCTTTCAAGGCCATAGGGTGGGGTGTCAGTCCCGTTGCAAGACCACCATTAGCATGGTAAGATGGCTCAGTAGGAAAGGGCCTGCCATCAAATATGAGGACCTGAGTTCAGTCCTGAACTTCCCTGTCAAAACTGACTCACACCTGTGATCCCACTGCTGAGGAGGGGAGACAGGAGGATCCATGTTAGCCAATTGGCAAGGTCCAGTTTCAGTGAGAGAGACCCTCACTGGGAGGTGGTGGTACATGCCTTTAATTCCCACATTCAGGAGGCAGAGGCAGGCAGATCTCTGTGAGTTTGAGGTCAGCCTGGTCTACAGAGTGAGTCCCAGAACAGCCAGGGACAGAAAAACCCTGTCTAAAAAAAACCAAGGGGGTGGGTGGAGAGAGAGACCCTCTCCCAAAAGATAAGGCAAAAAAACAGTGAAGAAGACACATTATGTTAACCTCTGGCCTACACACACACACACACACACACACACGCACATGTATCTGCACACATGTGCACACACATACTTGAGAATGTGCACACACACATAAAGTAGCCACAGAAACCACAAAAGGAGAAGAAAGGGAGAAATGGGCAGGGAAGACACAGCCTGTGGGGAAAGAGCAGGGCCCACCTGAAATGAGGCTCTTTTCTGCCTAAGTTCCCCTGCAGCAAGTCCCTAATGCATAGCAGTGATCTCTAACCAGAGAGAGACTTCACGTCCCCTCACCGCTTCCCCATCCTCAGATCCAAAGTGATAGGACCCAGGCTCTCTCCTTGGAGCTTGTTTCTGAAACAAATGATGATGAAGGCAAGGGTGAAGAGTGGGCATGAGTACACAAAAGATGTGAGCCACCTAGCCTGCCACGATATCCCCAAAGACCCCGCCCTTCCCTTTGACTCGGCCCCAGGTACAGTCAGCATGCTGGAAAGCCCTGAAGGCTCTCTAGAGTCAGAGACACTCTAGAAAGAGGTCCCCACCATCAAAGGAAGAAGGGTCCCTGGTCCCTTTCTGAATATTTACTTCCCTTCTTACTTACAAGCAACATGCATTTAATAGGAACCTACTGGCACCAAGCCAGGCATGCTGCTGCACTCAAGAGCCAGAGGGCCCTGCACACATAAGGCCAACGGACTAATTGCAAGCAGCAATTATAAGAACTTCCAGTGGGCATGAGGGCACTAGCAGGATGCCCAAGGACCCCCGTCTTGACCTGTTTTCTGTTGCTGGAGCACAGTAGCCGAGGCTGCATACTTTATAAAGGAAGCAAAGTGCTGTGTGTGCCTATCAATTTGACCTCTGATTAGGGCCCCTTGGCTCCCTCACAGTGTTGTAGACAGCATCGTGAGTGGAACAGGCGAGGAAACTCACACAGCTAGATAGGAAACAGGACAGACTCAAGGTCAGGCATTCCTTTCCTATAGTAACTTGATCTTAATCAGGGTCCCTCAAAACTACATTAATCCATGCTGGTGGCAGAATCTCCAATGACATAACCACCTCCCACGAGGCCCCACTCCTTAAAACTTCCACTACCTCTTAATACTACCCACCCTGAGGACCAAGCCATCAACAAACACATGAACTTTGGGGGACAAACTAAATAGCAATCGTAGCAGTCTTATCTCTGGGGGGGGGCATCTATGACCTGAGGTGTTGGAGCTGGAACAGAGAATATGGGACACTGATATGCCAGGCATCCCCTGGAAGAGCCAGCTCCATTTTCCAGCCCACCTTTGTGCCCACAAGTGGAGGGAACAGAATTTTTGCCAGGAGCCAGAGAGTGGGTTCCTTTTGAGGAATAAGAAGGTCCCTGAGGTCCTGGGCCAGCAGGTGACCTGAGCTACACCATCCAAAGAAGAGCCAAGAGGAGCTGGGCTGCCTCTCCACCACGCTTTCCTGGCCCCACTACTTTGATGAGCTCACTGGGCCGTGTCTGCCCCATTCCTTCCAGGCAACAGATGAAGACTCCCCTCCCAACAACCAAATTACCTACAGCATCGTCAATGCATCCGCCTTTGGCAGTTACTTCGACATCAGCGTCTACGAAGGTTATGGAGGTGCGAGGGGGCAGGGTAGAGGGCCCAACTGGGAAGAGGGTTGGTGGGCCCCTTGAAGTCATGGCCCCTTTGGGGTTGGGGGCACCCTACAACTCCCATACACCCTGCACTTTTCTGGAAGCTGCTGGGCCCCTGAGGCTGGAGTAGGATGTGGCCAGAGGTCATATCTCTCTAAAGCCAAGAGCTAGCCCACACCAAGCAGACCTTTCTCTGCACCTTAGTTAGGCCCATGGCCAACCATGTAGGTACAGCGGGAAGCCTGAGGTGACTAGAGTCCATGGAGGAGGCACACTGGATGAACCTCACTGTCCTGTGGGCAGGTCTGTGTGGCTACTACCTCCCAGCCTTCTCAGGCCAGAGCCTTGCCTTCATTGAGGGCCTAGTCTCCATCTAAAGAAATGGGAAATGGTGGCGGACTCTTCCCCGGCAGCCATGTTCTATAGCATCCAGAGGAATGATGGCCTAGTTACCACAATAGTGACCAGTTGGTGTGCTCAGCACAGAACCTAGCGCTGGCAGTCACTAAACCAAGGAAGGTCCAGGAGACTCGCCATGCTGCCTGTACCCAAGGGCGACTCTGCACCCAGGCAGCTGGACTCTGCTGGCTAAAGTCCTTGTTCCTGCTGTTCCAGTGATCAGCGTGAGCCGCCCACTGGATTACGAACAGATACCCAATGGGCTGATATACCTAACAGTCATGGCCAAGGATGCTGGCAGCCCGCCTCTCTACAGCACCGTCCCTGTCACCATTGAGGTGTTTGTAAGTATCCAGGGACACCGGCCTTACATTTCCAGGGTGAGGGGTGGGGAATACTTCTTGGAGGCCTCACCTCTGCCTGGTGGGAAAGGGCTGTGTCCCCACGGTTGCAACTGTCCTAAATCCTGCTCCTAGCACATTGTACCATTGCTTCAGCTGCCAAGGCACCTGCACGCGTGGCCAGAGAGACCCAGGGCCCTGGAGCTCAGTGAGAGATGAATGCATTGGCTCCGCATGAAGCCTTGTGATACGTTCTGGAAAGCAAGGCTGGGGAGACAAAGAGGGGGATGGTGGACAACCCTTTCCTTAGAAGCCACACTCCATGGAGTCCAAAGGAATGATGGGAAGGTCGCTGTTCCCCTTCCCTGTCCCTCTTTGTCCCTCTCTTCCTTTTTCCTTCCTCTCTCTCTCTCTGGTTCTCTGGATATAGAAAGGGGCCTGAGCGCAATCCGCCGCCTGTCTGACATGAATATCAAACACACCTCAGCACTTTCCTGTCTGAAATTATCAGTGCCCGAATCCATCTCCACACTGGCTCATTTGCCATGTGCTGCTCCCCTGGCCACGCTGGAGGACATAGCATGGCCTGACAGCAGGGCCCACAGGTCTTCTCCTCCTGGGACCCCCCCCACACCTGAGCACACATTGGCCTGGCCCCTCCCTATTTGCAACAGAGGGTGGGTGAACATGGGTGGGATTGCTAGCGCTCTGGAAAATTCAATCAGGCTATCAGCTGGGACATACCGGGTGGCGGAGGGTGTGTGGAACACCAGCTCAGGAAGCTCCCCACAGCCGGCTTGCCGCTGACCTTCCTGGTACAACCAGCTCCAGGCAGCCTCTGGGGCAGCCTCACACCAGACCTTTAATCAGCCTGAGGCTGGGACCAGCTTCCTGGCAGACAAGTCAGGACAGGAGACGTTACTTCCTGACTGACCAGGGTGGAATTGAGGTCATAAGAACTCTCAGTGGTACTTGAGAAAGTTCCCAGGGGCGGGCACATGGGAGCAGGATGCTGGGGTGACCAGGAAGGGCGTCTATGCAGAGATAGGAACAGCTCAGGGACGTTCAGAGAGTCAGGATTTTACCTCAGAGAATGACAAAGAAGAAGAATCTCATGGAGGTCCTATAACACTGGCTTATCTTGAACCCACAACCTTCTGCCTTAACCCAACAGGGTAGCACCAAAGAGCCAGAATGTGCCCCAGTAGTGATGACCCTGTCTAGTGCTCATCACATGACCTGACCCTGACCATGCCTCCCAGCCTGTCCTTAGTTTTCCCATCTTGATCATAATTACCAACCCGGCCCTTCTCAGAGTCACACATTGACCCTTGACCCACCCAGGCTTCTCTCCCACCTACCGCTCCCTACTGTGCGTTCTGTCTGCATCTGAGACACATGAAGCCTGGGGAATGGAAAGGAATGACAGATACTGGGGTCACATCCCCAAGTGACATGGAATGACGGAGGAGCACAGCTCTTTCTGGGGGTGTTGACTTAGAACCTGCCTCCACTACTCACTGTGTGTTCTGGGCTTCAGTTTTCTCATCCGTATGTGGGGACAATCATGGTGCCTGTCTCTGTGTTACCATGAGATGGGCTTGAGACCACACAGGCAGCCCCTGGCATGTTGCCCATCATCACAGATGACAGGACAGATACTTGTCCTGCCAACAGCAGCATGCCCAGCCTGCCCTGGAGAGTAGGGGCATGCTGAGCAGGACCCTCTAGGCTTTGGGACAGGGTAAGGGTGGCGGGGGGGGTATCCTAGTTTCATTCTGCTGCTTTGATAGAACACCGTGAACAAAAGGAACCCTTCCTGGGGAGGAAAGGGTTTATCTGACTTAAACTTCCAGGTCACAGTCCATCACTGAGAGGAAGTCAAGGCAGGAAATTATGCAGAAACTATGAAGGAGCACTGCGTGTTAGCTTGTCCTCTGGCTCACTTAAGGTTCATGCTCAGCTCTCTCTCTCTCTCTCTCCTCTCTCTCTCCTCTCTCTCTCTCTCTCGTTTTTCAAGACAGGGTTTCCCTGTATAACAGTCCTGGCATTCCTGGTACTTACTCTGTAGCCCAGGCTGGCCTCGATCTCACAGAGATCTCTCTGCCTCTGCCTCACAAGTTCCAGGACTAAAGGCATGTGCCACCACTGCCAGGCCTTCACTAGCTTTTTTATACAGCCCAGGCCCACCTGCCTAGGGCTGGTGCCACCCACAATCAGCTGGGCCATCTCCATATCAACCGTGGATTAAGACAGTCCTTCTGACGGGGCCACAGGCTGGTCTCTTGACCGAGACTCCATCAGATGCCTCTAGGTTGTGTCAAGTTGACATTTGACACTCATTAGAACAAGGGAGGTTAGGAAGGCAGGTTAAAGGAGTCCCCTCGGGCCTAGGTAGGCACAGTCAGCCATGTGAAAATTGAACTGCCCCCAGGCTCCACCATGGAGCCAGGGCTTCCTGTCGCACAGTGTTTCTTTTAGGCCCTTGGCAGAGGAAGCTGAGGACAGTGGAGAGAAATGTCCCAGCTTTCTTATGCTTGCCAGTGACCAAGCTGGAATTGAACCCACACCTGAGGAACATCTGACCCAACATTTTTTCTCTCCATTGTCACAGGCTGGGGAGATTAAGGCATCCTCACCCACATGTGACTGAGCCCAGTACTCTTCAGAGACCCTACCCCCTACCCCCGTGAATAGGATTAACTGAGCCAGTGGTGTCTTATCAAATAAAGTGTGGTTCTTAGAGCTCATGCCTATAACCTGAAAAGCTGAGGCAGGAGGCTAGGCATGAGTTTAAGACCAGCCTGTGCTACATAGTCGATTCCAGGCTATCCTGAGCTATAAATTGATACCCTATCTCAATAAACCAAAATAGAGTAAGCAAAGCGCAGTTCTCACCTAGTGGTCCTGATGAGGGCCAAAACTCTGCCCTCTTGTGACCCCCTGCTGGGGTGGACTGTGGACTGTTGCTGCTTCCTGTTAAGGGGCCACACTAGGCATCACCAGGCTAACCCAGACTCTACTCTGCTGTCTGAGACTCATTGAAGAGACCTGACATGGCCTCTTTTCTTCTTGCCTCAGCCTCTCCTGGGGACCAGAGCAAACAGGAAGTGGAAGGCCAAGAACTGGGCTAGCCTTTTCCCATGCTGAAATGAAAGTTTGAGTAACAGCCTTCCTGCCCCGATCCCAGGCAGGAGGCTTTCCATGTTGTGGGTGAAGGCAAGCTCCACCACTCTCCATTAGGCAAGCTAGTGAGCCCCAGCTGAACAGAAAGGCCCCCTCTTTCACATCCCCCTGGTACTGTCAACAGAGCCTTCAGGGGTCTGCACTTCCCTTGAGTCTACCCCAGCCATCTGACAGCGGGAGCAGCCAACAACAAAGACAAGTGCCCACATGGCTCTGAGAGAACGGGCTCCAGCTCCCAGGCAGGGCATTTGGACAGCGTAGTCACTCGTGTCTAAGGACCACACTTGAAAAGGTCACCGCCTTCAGGTAGATTTTGCACGTGGGTGATTCTTAAGTAGCTGTCACTCTGCTAAGCTGCCTCCTCCCTTGGCCAAAAGGATTTTCTCTTGCCTGAAAAAAAATAACAGAAACAGCTTTCATTGAATAATTGGCAGAGGTCTTCCCATGCAGGCTGGCGTGGGGAGAGGCAATGGAACACCTTCAGGCTTGGGCAAGGAGGGGCAGGTGAGAGGATCCAGGTGATTCCTTCTCGTCTGCTGCTTGTTGGTTTTTAATAAAGAAGTCAAACTCGGTTTGTAGATTTCCCATTAGGGGACAATAAGCTTTTATAGAGGGAGCCACTGAATTAGAACTAATAGCAAGTGCAGTGCCAGAATCCGGGGAAATATCACCACTAATAAGTTTCTGCCTTGTGCTCTGTCACTGACATTCTAGGCATTGCTTAATGCAGCCGAGCAGAAGTCTCAATGTATATGTGCACCCAAAGCACTTGAGCCCATGCCAGGAGCCTGGGTGAGTCCCAAGAGTCCTGTGGGGACATTGGATGTCAGGAGAGCCTCGAGGCTCCCAATTCCTTGGGAAGTGAGTGAACCTGTATGCAGGACAGAATAGTGGACAGATTTGGGAAGACATTGAGTTCCCATCGATTCTGGGAACTCACCATGCAGCAGGCTGAGGTTGTCTATAGTCCCAAGGAGAGGAGAACCAGGCAGCTTTGTCCCATCCCTCCCTGGCTTGCTCATGCAGAAGGAACTGTAGCAAAAGAGTTCAGAAAGAGTCCCCACACCTCCCTCCCCATTCCCTGAGCTCTGAGGATCTAGTGGTGGGACCCACTGAACATTGTGGGGGGGGAGCAGGAGAGGGGCACTCAGCCAGCTCCTGAGCTTCTCGCTGCTCTATTGAGCTGAGGAGGGAAGCATGGAGCCAAGGGAGCTAGACAGTCTTCAGTGAAGAGGGCAACTGGGAGGAATTCTTGGTGAGCGATTGCAGAAGTCGCTGGCTATGGTGAGAGTCTCAAAGGCAGGAAGGCTCGTTCCTCTGATGGAAGAGTTTAGGGAGCTGGTGGAGGAGCTGTGGGCTGCACCTGGCTCTGGTTCCCACCACAGCAGGGCTCATCCCTACCTGGTCCAGCCCCACAGCCAGGCTTCCCACACCCCATCCCTAGCCACTATAGGGTGGGCCAGAGGAAGACATGCTCCAGAAATGGCAGGTACCAGGCTGTAGACCAGGTGGAGACAGAGGGTGAGAAACTGGTATTCATGAGTGATCGGGGTGTCTGTCTAATCCCATTTACAGCCAGTCCAGGGCTGGAGCCTCAACTCTGGGAATAGCCTCAACACTGCCCACCCCTGCACACTGTGGTGTCTTTGATATAGACGTGCCTTTCCCCCTCACTTTTTAATTTTAAATTTTTTGCGTGTGAATGGGTGTATTGCCTGCATGAATGTCTATGTACCATATGTGTGCCTAGTGCCTGGAGAGGCCAGGAAAAGGCATCAGCTTCACTAGAACTGAAGTTATAGATAGTTGTGATGCTGGGATTGAAGCTGGGCCTTCTGGAAGAGCAGCCAGTGCTCTTAACCACTGAACCATCTCTCCAGCCCTTTCCCTTCATCTTAGCAGAGTTTCTAGACCCTTTCTCTATGTCTTGACTCACCTAGGAGGGAGGGTCAAGTGGATGCTGCATGGGAGCATGGGGACTCCACTTCTGGAGCAAGCTTGGAGCGCAGCTGGAAGGCGGGCTGACTGCTGTCTTATTTAGTACCTGTCTTTGGATCCTATACTATTCCTTCCCAACCCTTGCATGTTGTCCGATTTCATTCAACATGACCTGCCAGAGGGACTGCTGGCCTTCACAATACCTAGCCTCTGGTATCTCATAGAGGCCAGAGGCCCACAGGGCCATCCAGCCCAAACAGACCCCTTGGCTCCCACTTTGGACAGTTGGCCAAATGAATCACACTGATTGATCTGTGGACTTCCCTTCCAGGATGAGAATGACAACCCCCCTACCTTCAGCAAGCCTGCCTACTTCGTTTCTGTGGTGGAGAACATCATGGCAGGTACAACTGGGGCCAGGGCGGAAAGCCCATAAACAGGCGGCTGTAGCCTTGGTATATGCATTTGCAAGACCTACAGCCTTGTCAACTTCCCAGGCCTCTATGACAAATCAGGGCTGTCCTTGGGGATGCCTGGTTATTGCTACTACTGTGTGCAGAGCCTCCATTGGGCACTGGGTCGTGTTCACCTGCAGCCAGTTCAGTGGGATGAGAATAACAGATGATTAATTACACAGTCTTGATTAAAGAATCTGAGTTCGGAAACTTGGTACCATGAGGCAGGTCCCAGGAGCCATGACTTTTGGTGGGGTGATTTTGAAGAGTGGCCTATATATAAGCCCAAGAATGGAAGACCCAGCTTGAGCCAGCGCCACAAGCTCCATGTGTGAGTTCCTTTCCTTGGGGCAGGCTGCCAGCTTCTCCTTCCCCTCCAAGTGTGCTCTCCTCAGGAGACATGCATACCACAGAGATTTCTGAGCAGCGATGTAGAGGAGGGTATATCCTGAGTATTCAGGACAGCTGAACTTAGAGACAGTTGAAATCGATATAGCTGGATCTGGGGTTGCCTTTCCATGTATCAGGTTCTAAGCAGAACCTCCAGGTATCTCTCTAGTGTCTGAGGATGAGTGAGTTGAGTGGCAGGCTATGCCCACCCAATATTCCTGTATCCAGCATCCCCTAAAGATTATCCCTGCTAAAGGCCAGGAGGATAAATCCCTATCCTCCTGGGCATTCAGCAAAGGTCTTTGAATATGACACCAACTCTCTTCCTAACTCCATGTCCCTGGAACCAAAGAGCACACTTGAAGCCCTGACCTTCAGGAAGGGGCCTGACTGATCCATGCTCATCATGGAGACTGCTAGTCCTCCTAGCTGCCACCAGTACCTGGCTCCTGTATACTTCTCTCAGGGAGCCTTCCCAGAAGCCCCACGGGTAGACCCCTGTTGGATTATCTGCAGAGGAAGTGGCTGAGGGACTCTGGGGGCCACAGAGTTTTACCCAACCTCTGACTGCTCCCAAGAGCAGGAGGGTGCTGCAGCCCAAAGCCTAGGTGAGCATACCCTTAGGACAAGTCACTTGTGGGGTCTGTTCAGGACTGTGGGGATAGTCACCCCCTCTCCAAACCCAGGATCCTCGGTAGATGGAAAGGAAGTGAAAGGCAAAGGCCTTCACTGGACATTAACGAGAAAATAAAGTCTTGTATAAATTCTGCTATAAATAAGATTTAAAAAAGGACCAAAATTGGGTATAGTAAATGCAGAATAATTTAATTGGGCACTTGGTTTCTTTGTAAACTGGTAGATCTGGGTGGGCTTGATCCACAGGACAGCTGGGCAAGGTCAGGAGGCAGTTTGAGCTGTTGGAGGCTGGGCCATGTGTCTGAGGGAGGAGAGGACCCTATCCCAGAACCCATCTCACCTCTGTGGAGACCTGAGTCCACTCAGCCCTAGGACACCCCATCTGTCATGCTCTCCAGTTCCTTGAGGCTTGGCCACTAGAGGGTCTGGGATCTGACTCCAGGGATTGGGGATCAGAAGAGCAACCTCCTACCTCTTTGTCTTCCTAAAGGAGCCACAGTGCTGTTCCTAAATGCCACGGACCTGGACCGCTCACGGGAGTACGGGCAGGAATCCATCATCTACTCACTGGAAGGGTCCTCACAGTTCCGCATCAATGCCCGCTCTGGTGAGCCCCCCAGACCTTCCACTCTGTGCCACCAGGCTGCTCTTCCTGGGCCAGTCAGGGGACCTCTTATGCTGCTAAGAACAAATGGGCTTTGATTTTACCTCGGAAATATTCACTTAAATGTTAATCACCCATCTTACCTGATGCAATCTCACCACAAACATGTCCACCAAACCTTGTCTTGCAAGGGTAAAGAGTGTCTAAAGTTGCTTGTTTTCCAAATAGCTGACATGCGCCACTCTTCAGGGACATGTGCTATCCCCAAATATCCTCTGTGTTGGCTGCCCACTTGGGTCTTAAATCTGGGCTCTTTCCTCTTCATACACTCTAGTGTCACCTTTGAGCTGTTGTGTGCACTAGATGGTATAATGAGCATACCTAAAACCAGCCTGTAGAAGTACAGGACAAAATCACTACTATTATTTTCTTTTGTATATTCATCTGGGGCTCCCTTCTGTAGCTCCCTGTTCATCCTGTGTAACTCTTTCTAAGACTCTGTACAGCTCTGTCTAACTTCCTCTCCTCCTTGAAGCTCAGAGGGGAAGTAGGTGCAAGAGCCCAGGCTGTTCAGCCATACCTAGGGAGAACTGGGGGCCCCTTGTACTCATTTGGAAGATGCTGAACTCAGTGCTAGAATGTAGGAAGAATAAAGTGTGGTCATCTTGGGGTCCAGGTCAGCTGCATGGGTGTGCAGATCACTTTCTCCTAGGGGCTCATTTCCATAAGTTTAAGGGAACTCTAGATGCCAACAGGTTATCCCAGACTCGCTGTGATTCAGAACAGTGGGAACATACCACATTGCGGGCAGATGTTCAGTGGATAGCCTTTCACATGACAATTCTAAACCCAGGTTCCTTCCATGTTGTGGCTCCAAGTTCACTGAAAAAGGAGAAAGCATACAAGGGACATTGTACGAGGTGAATCAGACAGGCTAGGCCCTAAAGGTAAATCTGTTATCCTTACACACAAGCAGGCAGGGGGTACCTCACTGCTAGAAAGCCTGAGAGCAGAGTCTCTGCCTAGTGGTCGTCATTCAGCAACAGGTTACCCTGGGTATGGAGCAAGAACTCCAGGGATACTGCAGGTAGTCAGTAGCCCAGCAGGACCTTCTATTGTCCATGACTCCTGGACCAAGGTTGGCCTTACAACTCCTCTGTGCCCTTATTCTCAAAGCTCTGGGAGCAGATGGCTGGTATTGCTATGTACAAGGACAAGGACAGGAGTCACATGAGTCTCCTTCCACTCTGGGCCTTCCTCCTATTCTCAGAGCGTCCTCCTTGGCAAACCACATTTCTAGAAGCAACAGTCATGCCTCAGAATCTGCACAGGGTGGGTTTCACGAATCCCAGGGACAGCAAGTGTTGCCCTCCCTCAGGGAAAAAATGGTACAGGGTTTGCATATACTCCACACATACCCTCGGCTCCCTTAAGTCATCTCAGTCACTAAGAACACCACATATGATGTATGTGCTGTGTAAAAAGCCAGCACAGGGCTGGGGTGATGTCACCATGGTGAAGCACTTGTTGTGCCATGTGAGAATGTAGGTTCACATCCCCAGAACCAGATGCAGTAACGTGTGTCTGTAAGCTTAGTGCTCCTGCTTGGAGATTGTAGGCAAAGACTAGAAAATATAGTTTACGGACGAGCCAGCCTGGGCTATGCAGCAGCAAACCAGAGATCTTGTCTCAAATAAGGTGGCAAGTCAAGACTGACACCCAAAGGTGCTCTCTCCACGAATTTGCTGTGGGACATACACAGCTGCATTTGAGTGTGTGTGTGTGTGTGTGCTCACACACACACACACACACACACACACACACACCTGTCCCAGAGCTAGAGATACCTCAGTTGGCAGAGTGCCTGCCTACTACACATGAAGCCATGGATTCCATTCCAGGTGGGGTGGCACAGGCCTGTAATCTAGCACTCAGGAGGTAGAGGCAGGAAGGTCAGAGTTCAAAGTCATCCTCAGCTTCATAGCAAGCCCCAGGCCACCCTAGCCACATGAGACCCTCCATCTCTCAAAACAAACAAATGAGCAAACTGTAACACACCATATTGTGTGAGGAATCGTGACAAGAAAAAAGAGTCCCTACATGTTTGATCCACACGCGATTTTTAAAGTATTTTTGATCCACGGAGAGTTTAATCTGCAGATATGGAACCTACAGATAGTATCTCAGCACCATTTATTAACCAACTATCCAGCACGAGTTCATTTCTCTTCCAGCATCACCCCCATTTTCCAGATGAGGAAACTGAGGCAGAGCCTCTATAAAAATTTGACTGAGGTCTCTCAGTATTTGACCAGCTGACCCCAGAGCTCAAATGTTAACTTTTGGGGTACATAGAGCTGTATTTGAACTGTATCTTGCCACCCGTATATAACCTGCGGGAGGTTAGAGAGTCCAGCTTCACCCTAGGGCCTACAGTGAGGACCCTGACATTTTCTGCTGCCTTAGCATGTGCTCTCCCCAAAGGTGGGGATATTTTCCCCTGAGATTCTTGGTCGTATTAGCCAGGACTGCTACACAGTGGTGGCCTTAATTGAATCTAATTTCCCAGATGTGAAAGGCCATCTATCATGAATACAAGTTCATGTTTAAAACTTTGTACAGATTAAATTGTCCCTAGCCGTACCCATTCATTAATTGATGCCACCCAGTGAGGAGTGTGGCTCCCTTGGCAGACCTTAGCCAGTTTATGGTCTCTGGCTATGGCACCTTCATTGCTTTGTCCTCCAACCCTGGCTCCCTGCTCAACCCAGGACAGGTGACTGTGTCGGGGTGGAGGGAAATAGCAGTGGGGGGGGGCCTTGCGGAACCAGCTCTCCCAATCCCCTTGTTTTATGATAGAAGGAAACCAAGCACAGAAATGTTAAGTAGCTTGCCCCATGTCACACAGCTCAGACAATGAGAACAAAAAGATGGGTACCATGTAAATCCCCACCTGCCTTACGAAACTCTTTCAGTCTATTGCATCAGTTCTCAACCTGTGGGTCGTAACCTCTTCGGAGGTCAAGTATCAGATACCCTCCATATCAGATATTTACATTACAATTCATAGCAGTAGCAAAATTACAGTTATGAAGTAGCAACTAAATAATTTCATGGTTGGGGGGTCACCACAACATGAGGAACCGTATTAAAAGGTCGTAGCATCAGGACGGTTGAGAACCACTGGTCTGCAGGAAGGAAATGATCAGTTTCTGAACAGTGGGAGTTTCACCTCTAGTTCCTTTTGAGACAGGGTCCCTCACTGAACCTGGGAACCTGGAGCTCATTGATTCAGCCACCCTGACTGGCCAGTGAGCTCCAGGGATCCTCCTGTCTCTGCCTTCCCCAAAGCTTTGGGGTTCCAAAGACATGCTGCCACGCCAGGTGTTAACATGGGTCCTGGGGATTAAACTCAGGTTGTCAGGCTTGTGCAGCAGTTACTTCACTGATGGAGCCGTTCCCTATCTTTGCAACAGCTATGATTGGAAGGCGTTTGAGCGCCTTCTGACAGATGAGAAATAAACTGAGTCTCAAAGAGGTTCAGTCTCCTCCCCGGAGACACCCATCCCAGGAAGGCTCTAAGAGAATTCAAACCTGGGTCTTTGTTCTCAAAGCAGATGCCATCCCCCTGCAGCGCCGTCAGCTGGGGCATGGCCAGGTCCTAGTGATGTGTTCAGATCTGCTGGTTCACAGCTGCTCTGGGAGTGCCATAGTCAAGGCCATGGAGTTAGTGACTTGGTACGGCCTTGGGGGAAGTATTTATACCACTGAAATCAGTAAGTGGCTTCTGTTTTCTTTGGGGAGCTATTTGTCAAACACTTGCTAATATACGATTACCAAGCGGGCTGGGAGATAGACAGCTCAGTTGGTCAAGTGCTTGTTGCACAGTGTGAGGACCTGAGTTCAATCCCTAGAACCGACATAAAAATGCCAGGAACGGTGGCATGTGCTTGTCATCCCAGCACTGGGGAGACAGAGACAAATGGATCCTCGGGGATCACTAGCCACCCAGCGTAGTCTAATCAGTTAGTCCAGTGTCTCAGTGGGAGGTCCTGCTTCTAAAACCAAGGTGGACGGGCTGCAGCATTCAAGGCTGTCACCTAGTATCGTCACCATGAGAACACACACATATATACACACACACCAAAAGAAAATAAAAGACTCCCAAGGTGGCATCGGTGTCCCAGTGATGCCGAAGGACAAAGAAAGGCCAAAAGCAACTGACCAAAATTGTAGTTTATTTTGAATGTGTCTGTTAATAACTTGTTTGCACACTAAAAAAAAAACAGATGATGTTATTAGACCATGGGTGGAGTAACTGGGAAAGTATATCATGACTGTTAACTCAGAACCCTGTTGGCTCGCACACTGTAGGTTTGCATGCCCACTCCTGAGCCACGAGCTAAACCACGTGTGACCTTCAGCCTGGGCCTTCGTCTCCCTCCTGCCACTGGTCCTGGTGGCTTTCTCCCTAGATAGAGCCTGGAGCGCTTCTGGGGTTTTCATGACATTGACTAAATGACCGCCACAATGGCCCTGCTGTAAAATTGTCCTGTCATAGTTTCCTTTCAGGCAGGTGTGGAAACTGAGGCGCAGGGGACTGAAGTGACAAGACTGAGCTGATAAAGCCAGGAAAAAATAACGTCAAACCTAAGGCACAGGTGTTCGGTGAATGGGTCAGGGGCTCCTACTCTGTGAGGCCCTGCCCCACACCTGCAGAACTGCCATGTTATGGGGTACTGTTGCCCAGCTCTTAGATCCCCTCTAAAACATAAGTGTTCTGCCCTCTCAGGCACACAGATGGGCCCACCGCAGTTGCAGAGGCCATGGCCGCCATAACTGTGGCCAGCTGCAGCTTGCAAGTATATCTTCATGTCTACTTCCTTCTCCCTGTCCCCCAACAGCCCATCCCCCACCTTGTCACTCATCCACCTCTCTATCCAATAGGAGAAATCACCACCACATCTCTGCTGGACCGAGAGACCAAATCTGAATACATCCTCATTGTGCGGGCCGTGGATGGGGGTGTGGGCCACAACCAGAAAACTGGCATTGCCACCGTGAGTACTTCCCTCCCCTGCTGACCAGGGCCTTCCTCCCTGCCTGCCTTCAGGTTGCCTCAGGCCTCTGCATACCATGAGGCTCCCTAGTCCTCAGGGGAGGCTCAGAAGCCCATCAAGGCCTCTGCACTACAAAGGAGCCTCAAGGAGGAGGGGTGGGGGGCTAAGTGAGTTTCTGGTGGAAGAAGGGGTGATGGAGAAAGTGAGGGGCACAGGGGGCCTCTAGGAGAGGAAGAATAGCAGTGGTGACCCATTGTTCCAGTCACATCTCTCCCCTTTCCTCATGCCTGCCTTGGGCTCGTCCTGGAAGTCCCTCTCTTCACCTTGCCCCATGGTCCTCACCCACACTGGGAAGCTGCCCATTATCACCAGGCCGGAGGATCTGGGCTGGAGCTGGCATCACTTGGTTGGAGCTGTTACAGCAAGCCCTGCCATGTGCACCCCTGTAGAGGCCAGCCCTGCTCATAGGAATCCCAGTCCAGCCCATAAATAATTTACTTGTGGCAAGTGAGCACAGAAATCACTTGGTTTGTGGCTGAGACTGGGGGGCTCAAGGGATTCTCTCAGATCCCTGACTGGGTGTCACCTGCACTGAGACCAGGTAGGTGAGAGAAGCCTGGGTCACAACAGACACCACAATCATTCTCTGCCCCGTTGTGGGACAGCACCTAAGCCGCCTCCTCAGGCAGGGACCTAGGTCCACTTTGTCCCTGACGATCTAGGCTCTCCTTGAAACGCTCAGATTGGCAGAGCTATTAGAACTAAGACCCTTGAGTGCCCAAACCCTACCCTTGCCCTCATTGGCCTTAGCGGACCACAGCACTCCCTGTGGCCCACAGGTGAACGTCACCCTCCTGGACATCAATGACAACCACCCTACCTGGAAAGATGCTCCCTACTACATCAACCTGGTGGAGATGACCCCTCCAGACTCTGACGTGACCACGGTAAGTAGAGACACAGCATGTGCCAGGATGGATGCATTCCTACCGTGATCCCCTGGCCTGCCACAGAGACTCCTGAGCTTGGGGTTTCATTCTGAGCCAGCCCATGTCCTTTACTATCGAGTCGCTGCAGCCATTGGCCTGGTTAGCTCTGGCCCTTGTCAGCTCCCGGGGCTGCCTCAGCAGGGGGTTGAAGCTCACCCCAGGGATCCTCTGGCAGAGAATGCCAGGCATTCACCTGTCTGTCCTGTGTGTAGCTGCTGTGTTCAGCATATGACTGGAAGTGGGAAAAGGTAACATAGCCAGAGACACTGGGCCCCAGAATAGAATCTGGTTTGCAAGAACGGCTGAAGACTGGCAGAGCCTATTCACCCCACCCCACCCCCGCTTGTTCTACCCAACACTCAGATTCACAGTTGTAAGCCTTTCTTCCCTCCACCTCTGAACCCCATTTAACCTCATCTAGGAAGGCTGGTCCCCAAATGTCTAACCAGCTTCCACCCAGCCAGTCCTTTGTCGGACATGAATTCTGACAGCTCTCAGTAGCTCTGTTGATTGAACACCTGTCCCGTCCTACACGACCCCAAGTGTACCTCATGAATTCTCTCTCATCTTTGTGATACCCTCCCCTGGCAGCAGGACTCTGAGCTCAAGGCCCTGGAGCTAGTAAGAGATGGCGCTGGGACTTGAACTCAAGCCTGAAGGCTTTTCAATAAGGACTTAGAAACTACCTGACCCAGCCCCTGTCCTTGTGTGGGCTCACAGAGGCCCAGGTCCTGAAGAACTGGAGAGTCAGGTAGACTGGGGCAGGGTTAGTAACCTTTTCATCAGGTTCTGAGAACCTACCTCACCTATACACAGGCACCCTGGGGCCCTGGCTCACTCTTCAGTGTTCAACCTCCTCACTAGCTAGATCCTGAAGTGCCAAGGTCTATCTGGACCAGGTAGAGAGGACGGAAAACTGGAGAGGACAGAGAGGGAAGGGGAGTGTGGTCATCACCTGCCTAGTGCTTCTCCATGAGCAAGATCTGAGAGGCCTTCAGCTGGAGCACCATGTCCTCTCCCAGAGAATCGCATACAGCAAGGCAGGGCGGGTGGTTTAGAATAAATGAATGTTTTCAAAGCCTGACTGCCCTGGCTACAGTTAGAAACCTCTAGCTGGGTTCTTGCATGGGCCTCTAGGGCTCTGGGTCCTGCTGGCACTCTCTGCTGCCACCTTGTGGGCACCCTGGTGCTGGCTTGAAACTACCTCTTCCGAGTTCTCAATTTGGGATCCCAAGAGTTGCTGTGCAATGCCCACCTCTGAACACCTGTCTGTTGTTTTGTTTCTGGGAAGTTTCCCCTGAAGGAAATTGAGAGGCAAGTGATGGAGGTAGCTCTAGGAGGGACTGCAGAAACCTTCAGTGAGCATGGGCTTTGTGCTAGGCCCATGTCACCCTCGGCTCAGACTCACCACTGGCTCCCATCTTACACAGTGTAAAAGCGAGGGTCAGGCTGGAGAGATGGCTTGGTGATGAGAATACCTGCTTTGTGAGCATGAGGACCCAAGTTCAAATCCCAATACTCATAAAAATCTGGGCATGGCTTTATACTCACATGCCTATAACCGCAGCACTGTGACAGCTGGATACAGAATTGCTGGAGCTTGCTGGCCATCAGCCTAGCACTAACTCCAGTGAAAAACCCGTCTTAGGGGAGTGTGGCAGAGAGTGACAGAACAGGACAAATACCCTACACATGCATGCGCGCTCTCTCCTGGAGCCTACAGGACCGTCTACGGTTACCTTGAACAGACCGACAGACGTGTATGCCCCCAGACAATATAACAGACACAGAGATGCAGCCCCAAGGTCCTCAGGAAGAAGAGAGTAAAATCAAAATTAAAAACTTGTTATATTAAATAGCTGCCAAATGTAATATGAAGCTTTTATAATTAAGAAATGTAGGGTTTGTAGACATTTAATTACCTGGAAAGATGAATTCTAGGTTAGCTTCTCTAGAATTAAGAGTGTTCCAGACTTGGTAGAATGCCCAGCTGTATATGATGCGTGCCAAGAAATCAAGTGGCTTATACGTTACTCAAGTTGGTCATAGAAGAGTCATTTCAAGAGGAAATCACCATAGCAATTCTTTAAGCTTTGTACCCCTGAAGCATACCTGTGAGTGCCCTGCAATTCCTTCAGGAAGGCCCCAAGGCCTTGGGTCTCCTGCAGCCCAGGTGAGGCAGGGCTGTGGTTAGGCAGAAGAAAGGTGACTGTACAAGAAAATGGTTGACAAAGGAACCAGGCAGCAATAAGGAAGAGGTGATATCAGTGGGACTGGCCTGCCTTTTGACCTACCTCCTGACACCCACCACATGCATGCACATACATGTGCACATACATGCACTAACAAAAACACGTACACATATACACATACATACTTCTGCGTTCCCGTATATTAACATGCATATTTGCATAAGTGCATATATACATGCACATGTGTGAGTGCTCACACGCACATGCACGGGCACACACCCTGACCTTTCCATTTCCTACACACTCACCTCTCCCTGGCTGAGCACTGGCACAGCCCCCCACAAGGCTCTGTTTCCTGACCTCTGCCACACCTGCCCCCTCTATCTGTCCCAACTTAACATGCCACCTCTGAGGAAGGCTAACTGTGCCCCGCCCCCTCCAAAATGGTTCCTTCTGAGAAGTTCCACAGTCCAGGCTTATCTGTTAAATTACCTGCTTATAAGGAAGACACTAGCTTAGTGGGTAACTGGGCAGGCTCTGGTACCAAAGAGTCTGGGTTCTAATCCCAGCAATACCAGTAGTCAGCTCATCTTAAACAAGTGACTGTCCCTCTCTGTGTCCACTCCCATTACCTAGACAATGGGGCTAGTAAGAGTCTCCACCTGAGATTGCTGTGCGCAGATCCTGTGGGCTATGCGTTTGTGTTGTGTATGTGTGTGGCGTATGTCCCTGTATGTGAGTGTGGGCATACATGCTGAGATCAGAGGACCACGCAGATGTCAGACCTTGCATCTCACTTCATTTGAGTCAGGGTCTCCTGTCATTCACACTGCACTCTCCAGGCACTCCTGGCCCACGGGATTCCAGGGATTCCTGTCTCTGCATCCATCTTGCCCCAAGAGTGCTGGCATCACAAGCTTTGGCTCCCAACGTTTATGTGGGTTTATCTGAGTATCTGAACTTGGGTCATTGGGCTTGATGGTGACTGCTTTGCCTGCTGGGCCATCACCCTAGCCCCCAGTGTCAGGTTGTGATTAGTCAGGATGCCGGAAGCTCTAGGACCTGGCAGCTGCCACTCTCAGCAGTTGCCTCTCCCCCACAGTCTCCTGGTCAGGGTCACTGTGGGGCATAGTGAGGCAGACCGTAGCTAAGCAGTAGATCTCAGATACTTGCTGTTTGCTGTGCCCAGACACTGGGTTGGTGAGGTTTGCCTCATCCTCACTCACCCTCCAGCTCTGCACCTGGGCTGGTTCTTCCTCATCTGGAGAATCTGTTGGTGGCCTGGGACCGAAGCACCAGCCATGGCTCCAGAAGCCCAACATGATGAAAACTAAGGATTATTCAGAGTCCGTGGCAGATGAACTTGTGCCCGTGTGTTCCTTTGCTCAGTGCCCTCAGAGCTAGCAGAGTGTGTGCGTCTCTGGGCCTCAGTATACCAGACATGTGGGCTCCAAGGGTCTTCCCGATGCAAACACTGTAAGTTAGATGCCTCTCTCGTCTCCCCCCTCCCCCACAATGAGCTTGGGCCCTACTCTCCCTGCTGCCTCTGTGGCCTCCTTCAAGGACCTGCTGATGGGCATTGATTTAGAGCCTTCCAACGCCCTCCAGCAAAATAAAGAAGAGGGAGAGAAAGAATTATTCCCCGTCAGATGAGAGAAAAATGATGAGCATGGAATGGGAAATAAATGAGGGGAAGTGGCGGGAGCCCACGGGCTTGCCCAGTGGGAGCCTCCAGGCAGGGTCTTAGCCTCTGTGACCTGAGAGTGGCTGAGAGGCCAAGGCCTGTGCCCACTCCCAACCAGGGCATGGGACAGCCACCTGGACACCCTCTGCAGGGGAACTGGGAAACTGACCTCACATTCTGATGTGGCTTGTTTTGGCTCCAAGTCTGAGGGAACCAAGGGAAAAAGGAAAGGGGAATAAAGAAGCCTGTCCCTCCTGTAGCTGTAGAGACGCACAAACACACGGGACCCTTGCTTTCCCTGTCTCTCGGCAACTCCATGCAGCCTGGCTTGGATTATGCCTGGAATGAACTGTCCCCTATTGTAAAACAGGATGGAGGAGCCCCATTATGGGGACTGGAGACAGGAGGTGGTATGGTCACAAGACAGTGAAAAAAATCAAGGACAGGAAGGTGGGGACCCCTTTTCACCCCTCTGCTACTATAGGGCTGGGGAGAGTGTAGGGTAAGGTGAGTCTGGTGTGATATGCCCATGCTGAAGATGTCACTGGAAAGGGAACTGCCCTGTAAGTCTCTCTCCCTGGGTCCCAGAGATGGTGACATGTGGAGCCCCTGGCCAGATATCTATCTGTTCTGGTCTAGTGACCCCAGAGACACCTTGGCTGGGGATTAAGCCAGAGCAGGGACAAATTCTGCTGCCAGAGCATAAAGGCTCACACCAAGTGAGACTGAGGAGCTGTCCAGCCCTGGCTGTCATTGCCCCCTTGTCGTGAAGTTAATGACATTGTCCTGATGCAGCCCCTGGGACTACAGCCATCCTTTCTCCCTCCTCACCCCCACTCCACCATGATCCTGTCCACCTCTGATGTCGTCATGGTTCTGCAACACAGAGGGATGGTGGATTGAGGGATGAGAGCCACTGCTGTCTCAGGACTGTGGGAGACTCCCAGAGAGCAAACAAGGTTACCCCATTGCTGGTGCTATGTGACCTTGAGTCTGGCCCATGCATCTCTAGGCTGTTTTTCCCTCTAAACTGGGACTCAGCTAATGGCTCCCTGCCCAGGCCTTGGTGTCACAGAAGCCCACTGCTTTTCAAATCCTCCACCATCAGGCGTGCCGGAGGGAGAGAGAAAGGGCCTTGTGATAACAGACCCAGATTACACAACTCAAATCCTCCCCAAAGCTCAACAAAGGCTTCCCTGCTCCCAAGCCTAGAACTTCTGATGCCCCTGCTTCCAACTCCTGAGTCCTAGGAAATCAGTGGGTACCACAATCATCAGGGTATGTGGTACTGAGGATGGAACCCAGCCAGGGCTGCCTGCACACTAAGCAGCTACTCTACCGACTAAACCACATCCCAGCCTCCCTCCCACTTTTATACATGGGGCAGCCAGACTTGAATAAGAAGGGGGCTTCCATATAGTTGACTAATGGGTGAAGATGCCAGAGAACCCAGATTTTGATACTGATATATCTCATGCCCCTCCCCATATCCTGTTCCTGACAAGAGAGCCCACTTCCTGCTCCTGGGCCAGGGACTTTGATGTAACTCAGTAAAAGATCTGTTCCTTCCTGGGCAGGTGGTGGCTGTGGACCCAGATCTGGGGGAGAATGGCACCCTGGTGTACAGCATCCAGCCCTCCAATAAGTTCTATAGTCTGAACAGCACCACAGGCAAGATCCGTACCACCCACGTCATGCTGGACCGCGAGAACCCCGACCCCGTGGAGGCGGAGCTCATGCGCAAGATCATTGTCTCTGTCACCGACTGTACGGACTCCTGCACCACCACCTCTGAGCTCCCCCATAGGCAGAGGCTCTTGACCTTTGGGGATGCCCCCATGGGTGGTCCTTAGGGGTCCTGGAGCCCACTCAGGAGGGTTATCTCACCACTAAGAATAAAATGGTGTATACATCCCAAATGTGACCCCCCCATGGCACCCTGCAATGGGGAGGGATTGGGAAGGGACACATGGTTCAAACTCCTTACATGGACACCTGAGATGGGAAGGGATCTGTATATGCCTCCCTTTTTTCATCATTTTTCTCTTATACCTATCTTCCCATCCCTGCTTCCTTCCTCCTTGTCCTTCCAGGTGGCAGACCCCCTCTGAAGGCCACCAGCAGCGCCACAGTCTTTGTGAACCTCTTGGATCTCAATGACAATGACCCCACCTTCCAGAACCTGCCTTTTGTAGCTGAGGTTCTGGAGGGCACCCAGGCAGGGGTCTCTGTCTACCAAGTAAGTGTTGCTCACTCACCTAGCCCCTGTGGGCCACGAGTCCCTGTGTGCTCCATGCTAAGCATTTTCATCAGGGCAAGGGATACCAATCAAGACCCCCAGCAGTATGTAAGCCAAGCAGCCTGGGACAACTGGTGCTGAGGTGGTCTGGGAGGCCCCTGGGGACAGAACCTTGTGCTAAGTCTGGAAGAATAGTCAGATTTGGAGAGACAGAGATACCATGTCACAGGCAAGGATGAGGAGCAGGATCAGGTAGGAACAGAAATCAGGAGAGTGGATAGAATTCTGGGGATCTGACTTAGAAAGTGCCCCAGCATTTGGGGGTCCGGCCTCAGGCTCCAGTGCTGCAAACTTCTAGAACAAAACATCAGATGTATAGCTCAGCATACCTGTATAAGAGCCCCCTCCTCCTGTGAGCCCCCAAGTGGCTCTGCATAGAAACGAGAGTCCTCCCACTGGGAAGGAAGCTTTGAAAAGACTTCCCAACTCCCCACAGCCCAGGAGAAGTAGGGCGTCTCTCCCCCTGGCCTGTCACCCTTCTGTTCTGGAAGGCCCTGAAGACACTAATTCAGAGGCTGTGATGTCCTACCAGAAACATCTTAGGAACTCTGCAAAAGCTTCAAGGTTAAGACTGTGGCCCTTTGAGCTGGGGTGGGACCAGTGGAAGAGCACTTTCCTAGCATGAGCGGGGCCCTGGGTTCCAACCCCAGGCCTCATAAGAAAGGTATTGGAGTCCAAGCAATATGTGTGTACACTCCAATGCTACCACTTGTAGTGATAGGGGAGCACGGGCCTGCTTTTTGTCCCGCCCGGCTCCCACATGGCTAGCTTATACC
>LOJH01000138.1:25623-36295 GCA_001685095.1 Ellobius talpinus | reverse complement strand
GATAGATAGATAGAGATATCTGAGTGCCTAGCTTCTCTTTCCATGTCATAATCTCACTAGTTGCTTCTCTGATGTCCCCTTTACAGAAGTCACTGGCCCCAGCTGGCCACACTCCCTCATGCCCACCACATACCTATTGCACCTGCCTGGATCCATGGGTACTTCTGTTGCTACTTCCTGATGCAGCCTAACCTGCTCCCAGGGAAACCAAGGCTCAGCATGAGAGGTCAAACCCAAGGCCACATAGGCAAGCAAAGAGGAGAAAGACCAGATGTTCTGACTCCTGGTCCCATGCCTGCCCCCTACTAGGTTCCCAACCCTCTCTGAGTCACTCAGACACACTTTGGAAATATAAACCATAAAGAGCTGACAGAATGTAGCCAGAAACCTGCCCTGTGACATCTTTCACCTTCTAGACATTTCCATTATGCCTTAGGGGGATCTATCCTCTGTGGGGAATGCCACAGACTCTCCTCATAGAGAGAGGACCAGGCTAACCTCGATGACTAGGAGCTGGTAATAATAATTCCAGAGCCTTGGAGCAGGTAATGCATGGCCAAAGACCCTAGCTGCCCCCACAGCCTGGGCTGGCCCTTGGGGACACAGAAATTTTTGCCAGGCTCTTCAGGCTTCTCAACTGAGGCAAGAAAAGTTTTTGTTTTTTTTTTTTAAGGCAAACATCCCTGCTATTTAAATATTGGCAGCTAATTTGAAGTTGTCTGAAGCACAGAAGAAAGACAGGTATTACAAAATGCCAGATAAACTTGATTCTAGAAGTTTTTAAATCAATTTTCAAATACTAGATGTGCTCCCCAGGCCAAATCAAAGCACACACACACAGCCTCCATCCAGCTGACAGGCCAGTGGCTACGCCTTTTGCATTGCACAACCTGGTAGAGAAAAATCCAAAGATCCAAACAGAACTCTGATCTTAGAGCCTCCCCTGAGGCGGATGGAGGGCTGCTTCCTCTTTCCCTCGTTACTTTGCCTCTCCCTCAGACTCTGGCAACAAAACCAGGACCACAGGGGAGGCTCAGTTATGCTGAAGTCCTGCCTTCAGCCATAAGGAATCACAGAACATGGCCACCCTGGCCAGTTAGCACCTACAGCCCTTGTCCCATATAGGCACTCACCAGCAACTCCGGGACCTAACTCCTGGCTCCTGGGCACAGCTGACTGAGGGCATCTGGTACTCTCCACCCACCTACCTCCCATCTCTTACCCCAACCCCTCCCAGCCCTTGAAGCTTCCCCCAAGCTGGAAATTCTGATGCTTGTCTAACTGCTCAGGGCCTCCACCCTTCAGACCTTGGGCCTGGAAAGCCCTCTGAATGGACAGCATCTACAGATCAGCCCTTCCTGGAGTCAGAGCTGGAGTAGGGATGGGGCATACCCACTGCCATCCCCCGTGGAGAGAAACTAGCTGTTCCTTGGCTCTCAGCACTTGGCGCCAGTAAGGAAAGGGCAGTCCCAGCTGGGAAAGTCCTCCATCCTACTAGCACAGAACCCAGAGAAGCCGTGAGGCAATAGCCCAGGGCCTCTTCTGCCTCGGCATCTGAGCCACTCTCATGGTAGTCCATGACTCTGAGGTGCTTAAGGCAAGCCCGGCTGCTGGTTTCCCTGCTGCCAGCCAGCAAGAACAGCTGGTTCTAGAGGACTTGAAGCCCAAGCATGGAGCCCCCTTCCTACTGGAGCCCTCCACTGAATGCACCTCTCCACAAGCTCTGCCTAGAACTGTCTTACTTCCCTTAGAACCCCACAGAGAAAGCATGACCTTGGCTTAGTCATTCCCCTGTACTGGGCCTCATTTCCTTTCTCAGAGCAATAGAAGGACTCCCCAAATCTGAGCACACCTTCATGTCCTCCCAACTTCCCAGTAAAGGTCTTCCCTACTTCTTTCCTTGGCTTTCTCTACAGTCCCTCGTCATTGGCCTCAGGCCTACCCTTAGAGGTCTGTATTCTCAGTGGCAAGGTTGCTCAGCTGTCCCAGGAGGTCCAAGGTGTACCAGCAGACTGTATTATCTGCCTGCAGCCGAGCCTGGTTTCGTTGAGAGAGTCCTGGCGTGCCTATGGGAGGGGACAACTGGGAGGTAGGGATGGCAACTGAGTGGGAAGAAAGAGAGGGGAGCCCTTCTGTGTGGCTTGCTCCAGCCTGTCTCCTTGGAGCCCTCTCACGTGTGTGCAAAGCTAATGACAGCAGGGGGTGGGTTTAACTGCCTCATGGGCCCTGGGCTCCTACCATCCCCCTTGGAAATTTGAATGGTATGGTCGACTATTCAATGCCTGCCAGCCCCCAGGTTACCAGGGAGAGGGTCCGTTAGCAGAGAGACAGCAGAAGGAGTGATGGACCCCGGAGCCTTGCCCCCCCAAGACCTCCCCTGCAGGGTCCCTAGGCTCTGTCTTTCCTGGATTCTCAGAGGAGTGTCCCTTTTAAGGTGTCTAGCTGGAGAAGTGAGGGCAAGGAGCATTTTTCAAATTTCAAAATGCTGGACCGAGGGACGGCCAAGGACAGGCCATTTACAGTTTGAGTGGAGTACCAGTTTCTCGCCAACCCTCCCCCACAACCCTCCTTTCTTCCAAGAATCCCAAACCTCCCTGGCAACCAGCTGCCTGCTTAGGGAGCCCAAGTTTTGTGCAGCGTGACTACCAGAGGCTTGTATACACGGTAGCAGTCACAGCTACATCTATGGCCTATAGCCCTTCACTACAAAACAAAGCCTTGTCTCCCTGCCCTGAAGTGGACAAGAGCTTCCAGTGTACTATGAAACATGGAGAGAGCCTTGGTGACCCAACACGGCCCCTCCCAACAGGTGACAAGTGACTCTGGGTGCTTGAGAAGGGGCCCAGGAGCTTGAGGCAAACACAGCTTCTGGATTCCTTGATGCCAGCCAGTCAAGAACAGCTGGTGCTGGAGGAATTACTCCTGAAGCCCAAGCTCCAGTTAGCCAATGAGTTAGTGCTGGGTAGGAACCCAGTGTCTCCCTAATTAAAGGACAAGAGCCCTTGCCACATGAAAAAGGGGGCCCCCTGGTCTCTCTGCCAACTTGATCTTTGCAAGGAGAATCCCGCCTCAGTTCTCCTTTCTCGAAGTGTGTCCAATTAGTGAAGAGAGGAAAGTTTGCAGTACAGCTTTTGAGTGCCAAAACAGACTCAAAAACAGTTGCGTCATCAAAAGCTCACCCCAGCATGGATGATGACTACCAAAGATGTAGCTTCCTGCCTAATTTTTAAGCAGCTCCACCCAAGAGTCTTTTCAGTAATTACTGTCCACTGTAAAAAAAAAAGTTTTCCTGATCAAGGATAACAGCAGCAGCAATCTGTGAAATATAATATAAATGCCTAGAAGGTGATTTGACAAGAACATCACATCCGTTGAAGAGAACAGCTGTGGCCTTGCTATGAAGGCCTATGATCTCCCCAGCCATGAGGTTTTGCCCTGATTTATAGTACCAAACATGAGTTCTATCTTGTGGCCTGGGCCTTAAATCCAATAGAAAAGCACCTCTAACAGCCATGCCACTATTATTCCAGAGGGCACATTTTGGCCTAGCCTGTAGCCCATATAGTGTTCATAGCAATAAGATTGTGACCTTTCTCTTAACAGCCTACACAGTGCCTTCCAGCTCTGTAGAAGTCAGGCAAAAGGAAGGGAGCTCCCAGCTCTGCTCTAGCTTGCTTTCTTCCACTGAAGTGTTCAATATCTCCCAACAATAAGAATTTCCCACCTAACGCCAGTATCCAACCAACAGCAGCCACAAGAGCCTCCCATGTGGAGGATCTCGGGGACCTCCCTGCGTTCATGCACTGGAATAATTCATCAATAACCTTATGGCTTCTGGGCATGCCCATTTCCACCCGTGTGGTATAGCTTTACTCAGACTCTTTCGCTGCTGTTTTTACTGTTATTCCAGACGTTTTTCCAAATCTGTATGACACTCAGGATTGGCATTCTGCAATGAGACTTTTTCATAGAGGCTGGGCATGACCTCTGGAGACCCATGGCTGTCCACTATAAACAAGCACCAGTGGCTGTGTGGTGCAGCAGCTAGGGGGACAACAACAAAAAAAAGCTAGCAAGGTCCAATGCATCATGGGAAGATCTTGTCACTATTGCCAATTGTTTCCTCAAAAAAAAAAAAAAGCAATGTTAGGCACCACGTCATGGTTGGGAGCTGTAACCTATCTGTCCCTCCAGAATGCACATTCTCCAGAAACCCCCTTAGGGCCTCATCTTGGGGCACTGCCATGGGGTCGCCATGTATTTCCCTGACCATGATGGCCTTGATAAGGATAGCTTGGGCCTCTTAGCTGAACTGGCAGTGGAGAGTGAATGGGGTCCATGTTATCATCTGGCAAGCATGATGACTCTCTGGCTCTGTATCAGTACCATGGCCATTGTCCAATGGCAACATCTGGTTACTAAAAGGGCTCCCAATCTCCATGAGGTTTTTGATACAGAATCTCCTTCTACAGTCCAGGCTAGCCTAGTACTTGCTATGTAGCCCAGGCTAGCTTTAAAATTACGCCAGTCCTCTGGGTCTTGCATGCTATGCTGGAATTACAGGCATATGCCACCACTCCAGCCCAGTGCCCTTTCTTGAAGGGGGAAATGTGCACAGCTTATTCTGAGAGAATAGCCACCCATTCATTAGACGGTCTTATCTTTTTCACCTACTTCACTCCGCCATTTGCTCCTCTCCCATGAAGCCTTCTAGAAGCTCTCAGGCGCAGTATCTGCCCTTCCATTGATCCCTTCCCTGGTGCATTTGGCTCAACACAAATCTTTCCACATTTGCTCTTTGGGTGACCTGGAGATAGCCTTTTGTCCCTCTGTCATCCCCTCATCTTTGCTTTAGTGCCTTACAGAGCCAGTTTACATGTTGGTCTAAATCATTTAGATCCCCCAGAGCTTTTCCTTACATTGTAAAGGTTGCACTCCACCAGGGAGCTCAGCAAAGGCACTAAAGCCCCAAACCCGTCCCTAAGAAAATCAACTTCTTTTGTAACTCTATGGTAAACACAGAACTCAAAGCCACAAACTGGCCATTAGTCACCACCTCTCACATGCCTAGTTGTTCCCTTAGCAATGTCTGTCATTCCTCTTTGTCCTCCAGTCCCTGCTAGCCACGAAGATCTGAGACATAACCAAGGTCCCTATTGGCTTGTCTGAGGGACTTGTTTTCCTCCTGTTGTCTCGGTCTATGCCGTGTTCAGCTCGAGGAAGAGTGTTTATATCACATAGTTTCTTATTTCCACACAACTCAGGCCGTCCCCATCTGTCTCTGTGTCCCATGGCCTCACGCATAAGACGGAGAGACTCTTTTATTCCTTGTATAAACGTCTTTCCCCTGAGGATTGAGAGATGGCCTGGTGGTTAAGAGTGCTCACTGTTCTCTAGAAGCCCGATATTTGCTCCATAGCACCCATGTCTGGTTGCTCCCAGGATTCAACACCCTCTTCTTCCTACCTCTGCAGGCACTCACACACTTGTGGCATACCTGCATGCGTACATACAAAAATAATAATAAACAAGTCTTTCCCGATTCAGTCAGTTCAGAGGCTAAGTAGTCCCTGATCATCATAGTTTATCATGCTGGGCCTTAAATAAGGCCTCTGCCTGTATGCTGGACCATTGATTTTTTCCCCCGTTTCTCTGTATTAAAGATTTGGCTGAGGAGCATTTTCTCTCCCTTCCATGTCATTCCTCCTTAGTCTCCTGTTCTTTCCCTGGGTCCCAAGTCCTTGCCTCCCAGGAAGACTATTGATTGCAGCTCTAACTTGCGTTCTTTCTCCCTTGCATCCTGCCAGCCACAGGAGGCAGCAGGCTAACACCTCCATCTCGTTCTCCCCTTTCAGCATCTTTCCTCCCAAATTAAGAGCATCCACATACCACTTTCCTATCGTAATCCCTCCCTTACACAGGCAAGTTCTTTTTGGACAGACTCCTGAACTGCAGTTGCTTGTTGCAAAGGCTTCCAGTGCCCCCTCAGACGAATCAGCCTCCGAGGTACATCTTAGGACCTTGGCAGATGTGATCTGCTGGTCCCTGTACGGGCAGTGTCTTAGTTACTTTCCTATTGCTGTAATAAAGTACCCTAATGAAAGCTTCTTAGGGGTAGAGGGCATATTTTGCTTTACAGTTTCAGAGGGATACCAGTCCATCAAGGCAGCAGGCAGGGAAGGTGTGGTAACTGAAGCAGGAGGCTAGCCAGTCACACTGTGTCCACACTGGGAAAGCAGAGTGAATTAGAAGTAGAGCCAGGCTATAAAGCCTCAAGTCCAGTCCCCCAGTGATCCACTTCTCCCAGGACATGGCACCACCTCCTAAAGTTTCCACGGCCTCCCCAAGCAGTGCCACCATCTTGGGGATAAGTATTCAAACACAAGACCCTGGGGGGGCATTTCATATTCAGATTGGAATAGATACCAATTTTGTTGCCAGGCCTTCCCCAGGGAGATATATACAAACGTCCCTTCACCCCTGAGAGGACACTAATGATAAAACAAATGATTCAACCGAATGCTACCTTGGTGAAGCAATAGTTTATTTACAGATCCCAGGAAGCTCTTCGGTAGAACTGTCTGCAGGGTGGTCAGGGAGCTCCAGGGATGCAGCTTTTAAACATCTTCACCCATGCTAGGGTAGGCTTTTCAGCGATGCAGCTTCTTCACAGTCACCCAAGTGATGTTCCTAAGATGTCATGAGCCTCACAGGTAGGGGATCATAGAGGTATGGAGTGGCCTCTTCCAGCCTGGGTTAGAGGGTGATGATGAAATATCCCACATGCACCCCTGTACCCCATGAAGAGGGGATAGGATGGGTGGTCCTGGTGCCAGCATAAACCATAGATAGTAGGGTATCCTTGTGGACAATAAAATGGATGCACACATATGGTTGGGGTTGGGGGAGCTGCAAAAGCAGATCCTGACCCCCGCCTTGGAACTAGGAATAACCCCACTGTCTCTTCTCCTTCAGCTGAAAGCCACGGATGCAGATGAGGGCGAGTTTGGGCGTGTCTGGTACCGCATTCTCCATGGTGAGTGGGCTGCCACAGGGCAGGAGGGATGGCCGCTGCCCTAAGACAATATTTCTCTTTGACTGACCAGAGCTGATGCCCAAGCATTGTATCCACAGTCTGGAGCTCAGGGAGGAAGTGGGTTTCTGATTGTTTACACCAAGTTAAATATATTCTAAGCAAAGGGTAGCACACTGGCCGTGTTCCTAAGATCTCCATATGCTACAGTGGTCCCAAAGTTGTCACCACGAAGGAGGGGAATCCAGGGAAACTCATTGGAGATTCACTCTCCTTGGACCAACTAGAATCTGGAGCCCTTTCCCGAGTCACTCACTACATCCAGAGCATGAAGCCCACTCATCTGCTGGCATCTAGGCTCAAGGGTGATGAACTCCAGGGGCTGAGTGTGGATAAGTGTGTCCCTGGAGAGAAACCAAGACCATGGGTAACCAACCCAACCCAATTGGATCCACTACATCCTAGATTCCCTCACCCACAAACAGTAGGGTTTGGGTCCAAGACCCTTCTGAAATTTCCTGAAGCTTCCCTACCCCCAATGGAAGTGGAGGCGTGGAGACAAGAGTTAAGGCCTTATAAGGCCCTAGGTTTCATATAAGGAAGAGGTAGGCCCATGCACCCCTCTGTTAGGCTATTGTGGGCTTCAGCCAAGTTCCTAAGTCCTGTGTGCAGGTCCTACATGCCTTAGGGCCTGGCACCCACTACCCTCCATCTTAGTCCAGCCCATGAATCTCATGTGCTCCTCCGCACAGGTAACCATGGCAACAACTTCCAGATCCACATCAGCAGCGGGCTCCTGGTGCGAGGCACGAGGCCCCTGGACAGAGAGCGGAACTCCTCCCATGTGCTGATGGTGGAGGCCTACAACCATGACCTAGGCCCCATGCGGAGCACTGTCAGGGTGAGACCACCTGTTGTGGCGTGGTGGGGACAGGTTTTAGTACTGACTGACATCTTGGGCAAGGAGTTTGGTGAGGACACCAAGGGCCCAGCCCAGTCAGAAATCTTGGATTTGTCCTTTTATTCTGTGCCTCAGTTTCTCCAGCTAAGGAAGGGGATCCATGATACTCATGTCTGTCCTAAGGGAGGAAAGAGGGCTCCTTGCCGATCTATCCTTTATATCCACCCAGCTCTGCACAATGCATTGAGAAAACTTCATAGACATAAGCGTGGAGGACTAGATACCAACATTAGTTTGCAGATGAAGAAACAGAGACACAGAGAGCTATCTAGAGGCAGAAACAGGGCTTGAGACTATGTATTTTTGGTCCAAATCAATGCTCCTTCTCTTGAAACTGCTCCTAAAACACTCCCATCCCATTCCCAGCTGCCCTATCAAATGCATTCCTTGTACCCACCCTCACTAGGCAGCTGAGGTCAAGGGACCTTCTCTAATGGACACACAAACACAGATCTGCCTCCTGTCTGTGCTGTTTATGTTCAGTCATCCTCACCCTCCACAAACACACACATGCACACGCGTGCACACACACACATACACACACACACACACACACAGTAGCAGCCCATAGGCCCTGCCCCTTAAGGCCATAGGAAGTGAATGAGAGCCAAGGTCCCTGTCGTGAATAGGACGAAGTTGGGAATAGAGCAGGCAGGGACTTCTACCCAGACATGAGTGTGGCTGAATCATCCGGATTTATCAGCCCGTCAGTACCTGCTGTTTCCTGGGACTGGGGACACCTAGCAGAATATACCCAGCCAGCTGTCACTCAACTCACTCAGGGGACACTTCCCCACATGCCAACGATGAACGTCTCCAAACAGGAACTGGGACCCATGCAGATCTGTCAGAGTGGGACCAAAGCTAGATTCCCCCAGTTCCTGCTCTCACTTTGGAGGAAGTGGGAGAGAAAGTTGGCTCCCGACAGGCTACCCTGAGTGAATGAATATCTGTCCAAGTGGACACGGCAGAGGGGATCAGGTCCATTGGATCCCACAGATCACGGTGACTGACACAGGCATGGTACAGACATGATGTTAGGAAGTCTTGACAGTAGTGTCCTCTGCATGACATGCTCTTATCCATGCTCATGAGCATGTCTTCCCTTGGCAGGATCTCTTCAGGTAACAAGGTGGCTGACATCAGAGTGAGATCCAGACTAGACCCCTGCACTTCAGGCTTCCCGACCACAGCCCCCTCTGTGGTTCCTCACCTCCCCCACCCATCTCCTCCCCAGGTGCCTGATCATTGTGGCTGCTACATGTCATTTTTAGCCACCAACCTTGTTGTTAAACCAGATTCTTTGCAACACCCCTGGGTGTAAAAGAGATCAAAGGCAGACCGTGTACTACCGCAGGGGTGAGGCCCCTGAACCACAGCCACAGGCCCCTTACGAGCTCCTGTCTTCAAGACCCTAAGGAATAAGAAATTGAGCCCATTTTGAGATAGGTCTTGCATCACATCCGTTCTGCAGATGAGAAACTGAGGCTAAGAGGGATAGCCAACTTGGTTAGGGTTAGGATTCTGCAGCAGTATGGGTGGAGCCAGGCTTCACCCCCAGGCAGGTGGCCTAGACTGTTCTCTAACCTCTATATTATACTAATCTCTGGACCACAGTGCCCTAGAAGGCTCTCCAGAGCCCTGACAGGAACTACAGCCTTGTCCCCAAAGAGTAAACTTTAAGAATTCAGGTGCTGTCCCCCAACTTGGAGATTTGATGGCCCTTTCCATATAGAACCTCCATACCACTAAGAGACCCAGGAAAGCCAGGAACCTTTGATGGCAATGTGAAGACTCTAGCTTTGCCATGCAGGCTGCTGTCCCTGCTTTAGGGGCTAGAGACAGTCCCCAGAGCGCCAGGAAGCAAGGTGAGAAACCATCCTTATGGATGTTGGGCATCTCTGGGTACACATGCTCTTTGCATGCCCACATGCACAAGTGTTCACATGAACCTGCCCTCTTGTCTCTGTTGGAGGGAATGGCAGCTCCGTGCTCACACTCTGGTCAGAAAGCAGTCTGGTTCTATGAGGCAGCTGGCAGCTTCCTCCTGTTCAGCAAGAATTCAGATGGCCTATATTTCCTGTTCAGCTGTGTCTCTCGGGTTCACAAACCACACACCATCTTTCCTCCTCTCTCTACTGCTAAAAATGCAGTCAGAACCATTGAAAGCCTGGCTACATATGGCCAAACTTACACGCCACTTCCCTCCTGTTCCCTGCACACTGTCAGATTGGCAGTTTCTTCCCCGTGGTCCCCAGAAGTCACGGTCAAGCAGACTCCAGAAAGGGAGGGCTCGGAGTTTTAAAAGATAGAAGGTTTGTTTCTGTTTACATAGAGTTCCCGAAATTTGTCTGTGCAAATTCCTACCACAGCCACCACACCCAGGATCTTCTGTAACAAGTTGTGGGCAAAGCCAAATTTAGAAGGTTCCCTACTACAGCTGTGCTCTGTGGTAGAGACACTGTCATTTGCATAGTAGATTCTTAATGTCTGGATGTGAAGACCGCTAGCATGGCAGGCTGTGGGAACCTCAAGGCAATGAAGTAGGGAACCCTCTGTGAACCTCCCCAGTCACCACATACCTCCTCTTCCCTGCCTGGCTTTGCCACCCTACCCACCCTGAGTAAATTCCCTACTAACCCCGGAGGTGTGTGTGTGTGTGTGTGTGTGTGTGTGTG
>LOJH01000138.1:0-19102 GCA_001685095.1 Ellobius talpinus | reverse complement strand
TTATAAACTGGTTGGCCTATTAGCTCAGACTTTCTTATTAACTAACTCTTACATGTTACATTAACCCATTATTCTTGACTGTTAGCCATGTGGCTTGGTACCTTTTATCAGTGAGGCATTCTCATCTTGCTTCTTCTGTGATGACTGCAGATTGAGACTTTCCTCTTCCCAGAATTCTCTTCTCGTTGCCCCACTTATACTTCCTGCCTGGTCTCCCTGCCTATACTTCCTGCCTGGCTACTGGCCAATCAGCGTTTTATTAAAGCAATACAACTTATAGATCTTTACAGGGTATAAGACCATTGCCCACAGCAACCAAGCCTGATGACCTGAGTTTGATCCTGGGACCCACATAGTAGAAGGATAGAGCCAACTCCAAGTTGTCCTCTGACCTCCACACAAATGCTGTGGCCCACGACTGTGATCACTCCCATCCACCCACTCCCATCCAGCTACCCCCAAACACACACTGAACCAGTCCATCATTGTAAAATGAAAACGAGAAGCACATGAACATCTACAGTAGGCATTCTGCTCAGACCCTTTAGGACCTCCCCACCTCATCCTCTTCCCCATCCCAAGCTCTGTTCTCCATGTTCTATCTGGTTCCTATGGGACCATAAGATGGAAGTGTGATAACAAAGAAATACCTGGAACATGCATAGGTAGGGATAACGAGACCCTCTCAGTCGCTATGTGACAAAGAAAGCTGCTTAACTTCTGGGCTTCCCTTCCCTCCCTAACTGGGGGATCCTTCCAGTAGCCCTGTTATCTTCAGCAGGGGTGGCAGATCTTAGGAGGGAGAGGTGAAGGAGGATGCTCAGGGCCAGAGCCCAGGGAGTACCTGAGATGGTAGCTATAGTTACAGGGTGAGCTGAATGAGCCCCATTACCAGGACTCTGGGCTGAGGCTCTTGGGGACAGTAACTGTGGGACAAAGTCTCTGATGAGCTGGGCCTGGGGTGGCACTCAGAGTGAATGGGGATTTGATCCCCACACAGCTGCCTCTCTTCTACCCCTGGGGCAGCAGGCAGGAGTCCCAGGGACTAAATCTCCCAGCAGGATGGCTTGAGACTTGGGGGGTATATGTGGGGGCTCTGAGCAGACCTTAGCATCGTCCTCAGTACTGTGGGCCAGGCTGCCCTTCAGCCTTCAGTGGTGGTGGAGGTTCAGGGAATGGAGGCTGGGATGGCTGGATATCCCATGAGAATGTGATGTCACTCTGGTGTGCAGGTACCCCTTTGACTGATGTGGCTGGCAAGTACTTCATGCATTCTCTCCCACTCAGCTATCTGGTCTCCTCATGCCCCAGATACACAGCCCAGTTGGCCCCAAACTGTGTGAGATACTAGGGTGTAGGTGCAGGAGAAGGCCTTTAAAGGTGGTACAGTTTCCTCTCTGAAGCCAGGAGCCAAACCACAGCTAGCTCACCTCCACCTGACTCCTCCCTGCCTCAGCAATGGGGGAAGGGGCAGGAAGGAAGATTCAGCTTTAGGAGCTCCTGAGTTGCACACTTGGGTGCTGGGGGATGGGCAGGAAAAAATGAGGTTCTGACACAGGGAGCTGGAGAAGGCCCCATCTCTTCTCACTCGCCGAGGCTGGCTCCCTTCCCATCCACCACCCACCCTCACATCCACCACTAAGAGATCAGAGTAGCAGCCATGGCAGGGCCACTGACTGACTATGCCAAGTCTCTGTTGGGCATAGTCATAAACCCAAAGCAGATTTAACCCTGCCTGCACAGCATGAACTAGATTGAGGCAAAACTCCCGGTCACAGCATCACTGTGACTTAATATATGCCTTGTAAGATATCAGGGAACCCAGGTAGGCTTGCTGAAGACCACTCAAGCTGAGCTCTGCAGAATTAGTTAATGAAGCCAACAGAGAAAAAAGTTGTTTTTTTTTTGGACAGAGGGAACAGGATGTACACAGGCTATATGGTGTGAGGACCTTGGCCGGCCAAAGAATTTGAAGGTCCAACCACAGCAGTTTTCTCTGCTGGGTTTTGCCCTGAGCACAGGACACTGGGCATCATCATTTCCATTTTCCATATCAGCTTGATTGCTTAGCGGATGCAGAATACTCCCTGATAGACAAGGACAGACTGATTGGGGGAAAGACTGAGTGTCCATCAGACAGGAAGGAGGGACAATGGAGATTACCATACACCACCCTCACCTGTATTTGCTCACTTCCTGCTTCTGGCATCCAGTGTAGTGTGTGTTCTTGTTTCGAAAGTTTTCCGCTGAGAAAATGGAAAATCAGAGAGGTTGAATAACTGTGTCCAGACTCCCACAGCCAGAAATGGAGGAGCTGCCCCAGCTCTCCCTGGGTCCTGACAGCTGTATGAGGACATGGTGCGGTGTGGCTGAAACCAAGAAAGGCAGCCTGCTTCGGAGAGAGGGGACAGTGAGTTTGTTCTCTAGGATGGAAAGGGCCCACAAGGACCGTGAGCACTGTGCACACCAAAAGACAGATATGGGATCCAGAAGTCACGACCCCAGTAAGGATGATGAGGACTGGCCTGGGGTGGAGCAGCCTGAGGAGGCCTAGCCTGGGGTTCCTAAAATCCAGGCCACCTCCCAACCTGTCCCTGGCAGTCAGTGTGACAAGCATAGCGGACTTCGTTTGTAGTCTCTGTGGCCTGTGGTCTTCTCAGGGCTGGTGGCCACACCCACAGTGGGCCTTCCTTCTTCTTGCTCAAGGTGCCCTTGTCCACCCGAGGTCCACACCATAGACTTGAAAGAATATGCAATTTCATGGAGCTTCCCTTCCCACTGGGACCCCTAGGTCACAGTAGCTTCCTGCTCCTGACCTAGCCCTCTCCCTTTAATGAGGAGGCCAGAAGCTGACCAGCAGCTGTGTTTCAACCAGCCTGGACTTGATTTTCCTTTCTGTGACTCATTGGCTCATTTCATATAAAAATCTGAACTCCTTAATTCTCCTGAAAAAACAGGAAGTGATATCAGTGCCAAGATGGGTATTCCCAGCCCTCGTTCCCATGAGCCAGAACCCAGCTTCCCAGCTGTCCCTGCCCTGGCCCTGGTGATAAGTGTGCACCATACACATGCCTGCACGTGAACACACACACGCATGCGCGCGTGCACACACACACACACACACACACACACACATATTGCTCAGAGAAGCTAGAAGCGAGGATGGGTCTGGGCTTGAATGCTTGCTGAAGGTCTCTGCTGACCTCCTGGTATAAGGACATCTTGGGGACAGAGGCAAGCAGCTGAGGGTGTCTGTCCCCAGGTCTACATCACTGTGCTGGATGAGAACGACAACAGCCCACGCTTTGACTTCACCTCTGACTCGGCCATCAGTGTGCCTGAGGACTGCCCTGTGGGCCAGCGAGTAGCCACTGTCAAGGCTCGGGACCCTGATGCTGGCAGCAATGGACAGGTGGGCACCAAGCCAGGGTCTACCCAGGCTATAGGGTGTTTCCTACTTCTTTGGGGATGTCTGAGCCACTCCTGTCACCAAGCAGGAAGAGGAATTTATGTGGTGAGATTCAGACCTATTCTCTAGGCTCCCAGGCTGCTCTGCTAACATCCCCTGGACCTACCTGCCAGGCACAAACAGCCTTGGTGGGCCTGATCCCTTTCCTCAGCATTATCTCTTTCTTTCAGCACCCCAGCAGAGCAGAAGAATAATGGCATAGAGGCCAGGCAGCCCCTTGAGCCTGACCAGCCATCTCTCTTCCCTGTCCCCTCTCTCCTCCCATAGGTGGTCTTCTCCCTGGCTTCTGGTAACATTGCTGGGGCTTTTGAGATTGTCACCAGCAATGACTCCATTGGTGAAGTGTTTGTGGCTAAAGCCCTGGACAGGGAGGAACTGGACCACTACATCCTCAAGGTGAGCACCCATTGGCTCTTCCTGGACTGCCACAGCCAAGCACTCAGGAGGGAGCCCATCACACACAATAGCCGGGTGGTCAGTTTCCTTCCTGTCACCAAGTGATATGGGACATGTGGCCCATACAAGGCTAACCACAGTAAGGCTGATGGGAGAGGGTGACCCGAGATATGCTTCTGTTCCCAGCAGAAGCAGCTGCGGTGCCTAGCCCTGTAATAAGAGTCAGAAGAGCCAGGCATGGTGGTATTCGGTACCCGCCTATAATCCCGGCACTCAGGAGGTAGTGGAGGCCAGAAGATCAGGACATCAAGGATATTCTCAAGATAGTCTCATAAATTTGAGACAACTCTGAGCTACCTGAGACTCTGTCTTAAAAAATAAGCAAGTAAAGCAAAACAAACAGAAACAGGAGAATCCCTAGTGGAGTCCCTGGGACTTTGACCCTGTTAAGAACATGGTAGGCCCTTGGGCAAATTATTTCTTCTGGCTGGGCCTCAGTTTCCCCACATATGCAATGGGCAAAAGAGCTCTACCTGACCTGCTTCTGCTGCAGAGTGAAGGACCACACTGATTGGAGCAGTCACTGAATCTCTGGGCCTGCCCTGCTCCTTGGCAGAGGTTGAGTGCCTAAACACCACCAAGGCCGCATGGAAGTCCCCCAGGATAGGCTCAGCAGGTGGTCAGAACTCCAGAGGATTGAAAAAAAATCCAGGCCTCTCCCTGCTTACCAGAGGCCACCTTGGAATGACAGAAGGCTTGAATCATATCTCAGACCCAAGGTCAAGGGCTAACAGAGCCCAAAACAAGGCAGGTCAGGAAGTGCTGGTTCTTCACACTGTAGTCAGATGCCAAATGAACCTGGCAAGGCATAGGCAAGGATTGTCTGTAGCATAAGCAGAAGAGGAAAGCTTGGTGACAGGCATAGGACCAAGATGAATCAGTGAGTCTCTTGGCTCTCCCAGGTCCTCCCTATCAAAGGGACAGCCTTTGAGCTCCATAGTCCTGCTCCCATAGTTCAGTTCTAACTGTGAACCATCCTCTTTTGCCCCAAAGGTTGTGGCTTCCGACTGTGGCACCCCTCCACAGAAGAAAGAACACATCCTACAGGTGACCATTCTGGATGTCAATGACAACCCTCCAGTGATTGAGAGCCCCTTTGGATACAATGTCAGTGTGAATGAGGTAAAGACACTTCAGATACCCAGGGTGGACCATGGACAAAAGCTGACCACGAGACACCCATTTAAATGTCTGCCTGGCCCACTGGTCCCTCACTCCACAGAACAGAGATATATGCAGCCCTAGTCCCCAGCCCTTCATTATATTTTTGTGGTAGAAGCAGAGACCTTGTAATAGCTTCTTTTTCAAACAAACATATTTATTACCTGGCACTAAGGCTGGTTGACTGCAGGAAGACATTTTCCAAGCCTTGCTGGGCATAGTGCCAGAGGCTGCTCATGAAGAAAGGTGGTTTAAGGTAGAGCCCCACTCTCAGGGCAGAGGCCCACACTAGCCTCTGATTGACTGTGTGGCTGTGGATGCATCTTTTCCCTGCACCTGAAGTTTTTCTCATATATAAGTGTGAGCATCCAATCTGAGCTCGCAGGTCTGGACCAGAACCAAGGGGCTCTCACCCAGGACCTGTCCTGTAGGAGGTGTCCAAAGCACATTGTCTACCAGCATTCTGTCACTTCATCCTTGCCCCAGGGGACACAAAGCAGAGCTTCCAGGGGGCCCAAGTGAAGCCTTGAGGCACCAGGAGCAGGGCAAGGCTATTCATTGAAGGCCCTGAGCCTAGGATAACCACTTTCTGCTCTCCTGCCAGAATGTGGGCGGAGGCACCTCTGTGGTTCAGGTGAGAGCCACTGACCGTGACATTGGGATCAACAGTGTCCTGTCCTATTACGTCACTGAGGGCAATGAGGATATGACTTTCCGCATGGACCGTATCAGCGGTGAGATTGCCACACGGCCTGCCCCACCTGATCGGGAACGCCAGAATTTCTACCATCTGGTGGTCACTGTGGAGGATGAGGGCACCCCCACACTGTCGGTAAGCAATGGAGGTGGATGGGATAGTGCTGACCCCTGTGTGTGAGAAGCCAAATAATAGGGCTGAAGCCCCGCATAGCCCTCCAACTATTGATACCTCCTAGGTTGTGGGACTTTAGTTCACAGCCCAGGAGCCTCACCAGGCAGGTGTATGCCAAGCAGGGGACTGGGTCTCTCTAGTCTGTACTGCTCTGGGTCTCTGTCCATCCTCTGGTCTCACTAAATGATGCTATCAGAGGAGCCTGACATCAGGCCTTGGCCAGGGAGTAAGAGGGACTGGTGAGCAAACTGTGCACTGCAGGGCCACACTCAGCCATAATGCAGTGCAAGCCTTTGGCCCTCTCTCTGCACACTGGCACTACCCTGTTACAACACTGGAGGTAGGAAGGGCTGACGGCTATAGTCCTATCTGATGCTTGGGCAGCCAGGGCCACAGCCCATGATTATATGATGCTCACAGCTATGCGGTTTGCGGAGTTGGGGAAGGAGGCATGGCTGGTAGACTGGCTGGAGACAGGGCACGTGCTGGAGGAGTGAGTGGCCTGTAACTTGCGACCTTGGAAGCTGGCCAGTCAGAGCCTGCCAGAACCTCACCTTTGTTACCTATAAAAGGCAGATAAGATCTGCAGAGCTGGTGTTTTGGGAAACTGAATTAGCTCGGGTTGGCACAAGGGCTTGGTAAACACGGAAGATGCGGGGAGAATCGCGTCTGCCATCTCTCCCACAATGAGGCAGATCAAACCCAGGGCTGGTGTGAAGCAAGGCCTTGATCTGCAGGCAGGTGGTATAGACCAAGATCAGCCAGGCAGTTCTGATCTCAGCTGGGGTTCCTGTCCTGTGCATGCTGCTGCATGTCAGCCGGTAAGGCTGTACTTCTGGGGGTTGACTGGCATCCCTCAAAGGCGACAGGGACAGTTCCTCTAACTAGCAAACCTATGCCCGTTCCGAAGGCACAAGAAGGAAAAGAGCACGGGATACATGCAAGGCGCGCTGATTGCCAGGCTTGAGCTGGCACAGGATTCCTCTGTGACTTTCTCTTGACTAGAGCAAGTCACACTGCACAGAGTGTGGCCTCAATGAAGGTGAAGATTGGATACATTTTACTTAGTTGCTCTCGACCCCCAAGAGATGTCTTTTAGGCACCCACGATATCAATGGCCCTGCAGGAGGGCATAGCAGGTCCAGGATGGCATTCATCTGGAGTAACTCTGACGAGCGGGTAGGAATTGGGTCAGCAGTTCCAGGAACACTCATCACATTTTGAAGTGGGAAACAAGACTCACTCTGCCCTGCCTCCTAACCAGCATCCTCACTTCCAGGGCAGCTTGGTGTCTGCTAGCTTAGGCAGCCATGCTAGTGAGCTCAAAAGGACATGGGTAACTGGGGGTGGGGGTAATTGTTTTTGTGACATCGTGGAAGGATGCAGTTTCAGTCATCTTCAGTGATACATTTGGCTACAAGTACCAGATCTTCAGCTACAGAGTCAAAAGTCAGTTGCCTTCTTTCATATATACAGCCTCAATAATTGCAAGATTGATTTTGTGCTCGGTAACAGCTGGTGTTTCTTGGACTTCTTGGTTTGAAAGGAAGCTGATGCTCAGTGGAAGAATCACAGGAGACATAGGTGAAGTGGGAAAATCTATTCTTTGGGATGTCCTGGCTTTTTGGCATTGAAGAAAGAGCTCTGTTATTTGATCAGCTTCTTAATAAGTTTTCATGTAGCCTAGGTTGGTCCAAACTCAGAATACAGCTGATAATGGCCTTGAACTTCTGATCCTCCTGCCTCCACTTCCTGAGAAAGCTGAGATTTTAAGTGTGTATCACCATGTCCCGGTTTATACAGTGCTGGGGATTGAACCCATGACTTGTGAGTAAATAGATGTTGTGGGGGTACTCCACCAACTAAGCCATATCCCTAACGCTATGACTTGAAATCACTATAGTCACCTCATGGAAAAACTACATTGACCTCAGGGGCAGAATCTGAGAGACAAGCACGATATCCTCCCCTCTGCCTGGAGATGGGGGCAATGGGCCCCTCTCTGCCTGCTAGTCCAGTGGAATTGCCAAGCACATCCACATTATGGTTTGAGCATCATCCCAGACAGAGGCAAGAGGTGAGCCCCACAGCTGCAGGTCAGTCCTGGGCGGTGTTCAGCCTCAGACAAGGCCTCTAACTGTACATTCTCCCTAGCTGTTTTATCTGGGACAGCTGATTCATCCTTTAAGTCTGCAGCAGCAAGGCCATGCCACAGGCTAGGACACCATGGACGGGCAGTCTGGGGAAAGGACATAGGACAAAATTGACATGCTGGGCATGATGTGACCCAGTGCTGGGAGCTCAGAGCCAGAGATCAGGAAGGCTATCTAGGCTATATCATCATTTTAAAAATATTTATTTATTTTTATTTTTTATTTTGTGAGGGGAGGGGCATGTATGTGGGCACAGGTACACACCTGTCACCTCATGCATGTGAAAATCATAGACCAGCTTACCAAAATCAGTTCTCTCCTTCTACCATGTGGGTTCTGGGGTTTTGAACTCAGATCATCAGGCTTGTCTCCAAGTGTCTCTGCCCGTTAAGTCATTTCACAGGTGTTATTTGTAGCCTAGGGTTTAGGAATCAGCTGCCAAGAAAGTCCCCATATCCCAGAGGAACCCCTGTGTCCACACCCCTCTCCATCTTTCTTCCCTGGGTAACATCCGCTCGCCTCCCAAAGCCGGACATTCCTATCCGCAGCCTTTACCCTGTATCACCCAGGCCAGGGACAGCTGGGCTGCAAGGGCCATCCGGGCCAGCCCTAGGCCTGCCACACAATGGCCTGCCACCCAGCCAGAGGAAATCATTGTATTTCTTGGGACCTCTGTTAGCTCCAAGCCACGGGCAGGAAAGACGGGACTATGGCAAGGCCCAAGTGGCTATCAAGGGGCCCCTGCAGGAGGAAGGGCTGGGTCCAGGGAGGAAGGACGGAAGGCAAAGAGGAGGTCAGGAGCTGAGCCCTGGCCCTGAGGCACCTTGGCAGGAGATTTAGGAGAGAGGGTGCCCTTTTTGACATGTGAATGACAGCCAGCAGCAGGAAATACAGTCACAGATAACCCTGACTACTTGGGTTACTAGAGAGAATATCCACACCCACACTGTCCACACCCCTGGCTCCAAAGTGGGCCGTGAGGTGGGAAAGCTGTCCTAGAGCTCAATACATTCTTTAAAGCGAGCCTCTGCAATAAGGACCCCAGTTTTCCAGGCAATGCCTCTGGCTCCCAGCCTGAGTATTTCCCTGTGTTCACATCAGGAAGGCAGAACTGCCCCAGGTCAGCAAGAGGAACCCAGCCCCTGGCCTTACACCCTGACTTTTTTTTAAAAAGCAATTTATCAAATACGCTGTCAGAGAGCAACAGGATGTGCAGCCATTAAAGCCCCAGCCGTAGCTCACCTTACTGGTTGAGAGGCATTCTGCCACTCCCCAGATGCTGGACACACAGCTGGCTGAGCTCCTGGGACTCAGTGGTCAGAAGGAGCTCCAGTCCCTTATCTTTCCCCTGATGCCAACATGTGTAGTGCGTGGGCCCCAGTGCCCACCAGAAGTCAATTGGCCTGGAGGTCAGCAGGCAGGAAGGGGGTGACAAGTGGTATGGAAGGAGCCTACACATTAGCACAGGTTCTCTGGGTCGTGAGAAGGCTAAAGAAGACAGAGCATAAATAAGAATATATTTCTGGAATGGAGTGAACTGGAACCACGAACTTGTGGGTTCAGGTTCACCTCTCAGGAGCCCAGTGTGCACAAGCTGAGGGCAATAGCAGGTCCTGGGCAAGAAGGCTGTTTGGTTCAATGNNNGGGGGGGTATAGGCCTGAGAGGCGATGGGAGCCACCAGTAGTCCCACCAGCCACACAGGAGAAGCCTTTCAGAACTACCATTTCCTTCTGCATTATGAGGGAACAGTAAAGACTCTTGGTGGGCTAGCTCAGTAGATACAGTGCTTGTCACACAAGCATGAGGACCTGAGTTCTGATCCCCAGCATCCACAGAAAAGAGCCAGACTTGACGGCATGTAGTCTGTGACCCTAGCAGTTCATGGGGGTAGGGTGGAGGTAGAGGTGGGCGGGGTTCAGAGACAGGCAGATCCACAGAGCTTAATGCTCGGTCTGTCCAGCCTATTGGTGAGCTCAGCATTCACTGAAGAGTCTGTCAAAAATAAAGGCCCTAAAAGAGATGGCTCAGTAGTTAAGAGCACTTGCTCTGTTTCCAGAGAACCCAGGTTGATTCTACCCACACGGCAGCTCATAGCTGTCAATAACTCCATTTCCGACATCCAGTGCTCCCCTCCCCTGGCCTCCACAGGCACCAGGCACACATGTGGTGCTCATACATACATGCAGGCAAAAACTCATGCACATAAAATATTTAAATATATACTAAAAATACAATGGTAGGGCTAGAAAGATAGCTCAGTAATTAAAATCCATCTTTTAATTTGTTGCTCTTGCAAAGGATCCAGGTTTGATTCCCAGCATTCATACAGTAGCTCATAACTATTTATAACTCTAGTTCCAAGAGATCCAACAGGCATACACATGATGCATATACATGCATTTAGGTAAAACATTCATAAAGTAAATAAATCTTTTTTAAAATGCATTTCAGAGGAATGGAGGAAGACACCCAATGGTGATTTCTGACTTCCATATACATACACATAAACATATATACATGCATCCTTTGTACACATGCACACAAAAAGACTTTCAGGGTTGATGTCAAATAAGCAAAAACACACATGAAAATCTTTTGGGAAGCATATTTTAACAAAAAAGGTTAAGAAATGGCATCCATACTGCTACTTCCTTTCCTGTATCCAAGGCAGGCATTAGTAATCAGTCTTAGCACTCTGATCAGCTGTATCATCACATCTTAATTCCTCCTACCAAATATTCCAGGAAGCCACACCAACAGATCAGAACCACGAAACCCAGTGAAATGTTTATCCCTTGGCATCACGAGCTCAAAGTGATAATGCCTTTATGGAGATCCTAGCAGGCCCAGACAAAGCTAGGTCCCCAGAATACAATCCTGGGGTCCTGATTCAGCTCAGTTACCCAAGGATTGTGTATCGGCTATCAGTTCCCGGGGCAGCCTCAAACTGTTGTTACTCCCTGCCCTCCCAGGACTCACATTCACTGTGGGCAAGGAAAGTGTCGGGAAAGGAGCGGCCATGCAGGGCATGGGCCACATGGTTCATGCTCTCTGTGGTCTGGGACTGGCACTCAGCTGGGCTGTTTGTTTTCAAGGGACTTTTGCCTCCCACTATCCCACTTGGCACCCCCAGTTCCTCTTTTGCCTATTTTAGTTCCCCAAGGCTCCCACTATAGCCAGGTCAGCCGTGGGGTGCTGCTCCAGCTCACACTCAGGAAACCCTTTTCCAGGAGGTAGCCTACTACCAGGACCGAGATTATCAAAGATCACCAGCCCTCTGCAGCCCTCAGCCTAGCTGCCTCCTTCAAGGCATTCCTGGGGAGAGCAGTTCCTGAAGGACCAGCCTCTGCCCGGGCTCTCAGCTACCTCATGCAGGGAAAATACTGGTCAGACAGAAGCAGGGTAGCCCCAGGACTGCTCTTTGGAGAAGCTAGTCTGAGGCACACTACAGTACTCCAGCAGGGCCTGCTCGGTCTACAATAGCCACCAGTGGCCCTTTGGCCTGTCAAGACATCCTTGCTGCATCAGAAACCTTTCCTACTGGTCCCTCCCATCCCAACCCCAAGGAGAGCTTTACTAGAGATAGGCAAAGCACCCCCTGATTTCTGATATACCTCCTAAGGATGAATTAGTTCTTCAGAACATATGACTTCTCTTCCTAGGCTCCTGCTAATACCAGGAGTCCAATATGGCTTGGAAGACTACAGGGCTCCTCCCTCCTCCTGGAAGCTCAGTTTCCTACTCCGTCTCATCACCACCCAATCTCTCGCCCCCAGGGCAGGACACCTCCATTCCCAACCCCCAGATCCCGCCCCTCCACAGAAGCAGCAAAGTGGTAGGACCCAAGTACATGGATATAGACAGAGCCTGGACCACACAAAAACTGCATCAAAAACAGGAAACCATGAAACTGATGTGCCTGCACTTGCAGGGTCCAGAAGAGAAGAGACTAGAGCCCTGCAGAAGGAAGCTGAAGCTGGGCAGGAAGTGAGTGGCTGTTCTGCTGGGGAGGTTGGGGGGCTCCTCCCCTTTCCACAGAGCAGCAGCCAGACAGGGGCTCGACAGTCAAATTCTTAGAAGACATCTGGGTGGCAAGGTCTGAAGCTTAGGGCTGGAGATAGGCCAGCCTTCCCCAGGGGACAGGCTATACTCATCTTATAGCTGATGTGTGGGGTTTTTTCTTTGACAGAGGCCCCCAAACAGCTGGCACTTCCCCCACTCCAGCCTGGTGCCCCAAAAGCCAAAAGAACAACATAATCTGTCTATCTATAGTAATTTCATAGAGCCTATGGCAACAGATGGGGTGAAAGAGGGGACCCTGGGGACAAAAGAGGAGTCATGGTTTTGGTGTCCTGACTACCCCAACACTCCTGTGATGATACAGAGCCTTCAGGAACTCCAAGCCCCAGACATAGCTGGCATCCCACAGGGGCCTATGCTCTTGGACCTTACCAGACAACCTATCCAAGTTCCCAGCAGGTAGCTTACTGCTGTGATCCAGCCTGGAACTGTTCTCTGTACCCCTACCCATCTGTCCCCGGGCAAGGAGTGGGTTTCTTCCTGCCCACAGGCCCTGGGTATGAGCTTTCCTACCCAGGCCCAGTTCACTCCTGCCAGGGGAGGCTGCAGGAAGGGGGGGTTGCAGCTTTTCCAGTGATGGGGCTACCATCCCACTAGAGGCTGAAGGGTGACTTGCCCAGCCTCACCCCTCCTCACTCGTAGACATCAGCTGCACAGTTTCTACCTCAAAGGGACTGTCTTTCCGGTTCATGCTTTAAATCCTTCATGAAGGATTCTCCTTGTGTGCCCGGGTCAAGTCAGACCATGGAGATGGGAACCAAGAGCAACATCAGATCAGGGAGGGGCAAGCTCTTTTATGTGCCTGCAGGTAACCCTGAAGATCAGTGGTCAGGCCTGGAAGGATCCCCAGGTCCTAGATGTCCCCATCCTATGCCCTCCCTTCACCCCACCCCCACCCCCAGGGCCTTAAAGCTAATGCCTACAATTCACTCCTTGCTGTATACAGCTGTTGCCACATACTGTTTTTAATAGCATCTCTTTCGTACTAAGAAGTGGCCCAGTATAGATAGGACATCATGGAGGTCACCTTTGTCATTGCCCCACACTGAGCAGTGGGACTGGTGGGTGATGAGGACAGGAAGGCCGGTACCCACTCACCTTCCCCATCTGCCCTTACCACCCTTCGTGTACGACGTGGCTCAAGACACAGTGGCTCCTGGACACAACATGTACTTCCTGTTTCAGAGCCTCTCGCCACTGAACTCTGCGGACTGCCATACAGGCCATGAGAGCCCAGAGTCACTTAAACTGTTGACAGACCCTCAAATGGCTGGCAGGCTGTTGAGGAAGCTCCCCTGGTGAGGCATAGGCAAGCCAAGCTCCAGAGTCTGGGGGATAGAGTCAGGCCAACAGAGCATCCTCAGACAAAACAGCAGGTCAACCACACATCCACAGTGGGGCAGGAGTCTCTCATGGCTTGTGTCCCTTGCCTGGGAGGTTTGCAAGGTGGTTACCTCATCCCATCTGGGCTGCTGGTTCCCACGAAGAATAGCTGCTGCCAAGCCGGACACTCTGGGACTTCTTAAGTCATTTGGCATCTGTGCTGGCAATGTGAAGTCTCTAGGGAGCACTGGGCACCCCGAGATCTTGAGAACAGCAATGAGCAGTCCAGCATCTTCTCCCTGCCCCGCCCCAAACCCATGTAGCATTCAGAAGTGGTAGCGGGGAGGGTCCACGCATCTTGTAAAGCAAAGTCTAGACTCAGATCAGGAGAGGGGAGGCTGGGGTCAATGCCTAAAGGTCTGTTTAAAAGGCCAGCCATAGATCAAATGCACCTGCCCCTAATCCAGGTACCATTGTCCGTGGTCCCCAAGCTGGTTTAGATGACTTCAGAGTTAGGGGAGTCAGGGACTGGATCTGTAAAAGAAAGGACAAAGAAGTGAATATGGGGGTGTCTGTATCCCCTTGTTCAACTCTGCACCATGAAGACTCCCCAGTGTTGGGGGGCCCTGCAGAGCCTGCAGTTCTAATGTTTATTAGTCAGGGTACTGTAAAAATCTGATGACACTCACCTAGGGATGGAAAGAAGACATCCCCAGGGCCTGGAGGAGACAGAGGTGTGCTGGGGTCAGAGAGCAGATGCCGTCCTGATTCCGAAGGTTGCCGCTGGGCCACATAGGACAGTGGAGGTCTGGTCTTTGCCTCGGGCATCCCCTGGAAGGGTGGGGTGTTCTCAAAGCCTGGGTTTTCGATACCTTGGGTGTTGCTGCCAGAGAAGCAGAATTAGGGGTGGTCAGTGCCACTCAGAGAACTTCTGTCCTTCCTGTCTCCCCTTTCTTTTCTTCTCTTCCTAGCTGGGACAGGGGTGGCCTGTGAAAGCCTTTCAGCTCCAAGATTCTAGTGGGATCACTGGTAGACCTTCCTTTGGCATATCTGAGATGCTGTGTCCTTCAAGCACATTGTAGGACAGGGACCAAGCTTCCAGAGGTGACTAATTTCTAAACCCATCCAAGCCAGCCCAAGCACAGATAACATTGTTCTGACTGTCCGTCTCTGACCCCTCGCCCCCCAGAGCAGCCATTGGCTTGTTCATGCCTGCTCAGCCTGAGAGCTTTCTCGTGGAATGCCGGGCACAGCCAAGCCATCCCCCGTGCATTGGGCTGGGCCTGGGTCATGGGCCTTCTATGCATTTGTAATGTCTGCCCCAGCCATCTACTTCTGCTCCTGCTCATCCTCAGCCCGGGTGGCCACTGAGACCCAAAGGGCACACTAAAGCACTTCCAAGCAGAATCATGGCCTAGCAGGGGTAAAGGTGGCACACAGAGCAGCCCACCAGGCCACATGTGCCAGATGCTGCTCTGACCAGCTGTGTCATGCTGAGCAGGGGCCCCACATCACACAGAAACACCCCTTCCCTGATGTCCGGGTCCCAGAAAATTTCTCAAAGTTACTGTGGGCCTTACCTGTCCATCGTCACCAACTCCTGGGCACCTACAGATAGACAGAAAAGCTGGTCACAGGAAGGAAGCCTTTTGCGGGCCCACCCCCTGCACGGGGAGCATGCCCAGGAGCCCATACTTTTCCATGAAGAGTCCCGAGTTCCATGTGTCTGTCTAGCAGGTGGACGCAAGGCACAGCCACCTTTGTGTACCAGTGAAATATGTCTGCCTTTTCCACATGTGGGATGATGTTTGGCCCCAGGCTTACACTTTTCCCTGCAGCCTGACAATGTCACAACTTGAGAATCTAAGTTTCAACCAAAGGCCAAGTCCCCACATGTGCTGACAATCGCTTCCTATTGGGAAGTTTGCCTCTCTGGTCTTAAGTCACAGCTTGTTGGGTAGAGGGTTCAAGGTCAGCTCCTAAGATTAGAAGGTCCGTTTTTCCTCAATCTCTCCATCACATCCCATCCTTTCTGTCATTTTCTCCCTCACAAGCCACTGCCATCCTTGGGATCCCCCTAAAACTGCCCATCATCCAAATTCAAGGACACCAACTTCCCTCTTTCTTGCAGCTCCCCACAGCCTCTCACAGGTCCTTCTTATAGGAGGAGGTTTGCATGGGGAAATGGCCTGGGGGAGGGGCATCAGCATGACAAACACAGGGAAGTTGCACAAAGTTCCTGAAATCTAGGTCACTTCTGCTGACAGAGTGACTCTGTGTCAGGCTGTGTGGGCCAAGCCCGTCCTCACCACTTTGCTCTGGGGTAAAGATGGCGACCTCCACTTTAGAGCTGAGGGATGCTGAGCTGCCTGTCCCGAGCATGCTTGTCTCCAGGCAACCCAGCTCTCAGCCCAGCACTCAGGAGCTTTCTGCCCAGAGTGTGCCATGCCCTAGGAGCTAACCTGCCGCTGGCCTTCTGCAGCCCGAACGCTGAGACTTGCTGGTTGCTTCTGGTTCCCAACACCCACAGCTGCCACTCTGGAGTCTGTATGGATCAGTGACTCCCCAGACACCACAGCCTGTCCTTCAGAGCTCTGTTTGTCTAGGCAGTAACACTTCTGTTACATGTGTTTCTGTTGCTAAGTCTGAAGTCACAGGATGGATTTGGGGACTTCCATTCGGAGGCAGAGAAGAGACTTGGAAGTATCTGCTTTCGAAGATAATTTTGTTTTTTTGTTTTTTTCAAGACAGGGTCTCCCTATGTACTTCTGGCTGCTCTGAAACTCACTATTTAGACCAGGTTGACCTCAGACTTAGAGATCTGCCTGCCTCTGCCTCCCAAGGGCTGGGATTAAAGGCGTGTGCTAGGAGATAAATTATTGTCCCCTTTCCTGTTACTGTACGTGAGACATCCTTACTCTGGGACAGTAGCAGGCTACAGGACAAGGCTGTTATCCACAGTCACTCAATATGGCATGAAGTGCAGCCCATTCCAGCCCATTGTCATCACAGGGCTAGTCTCTAAGTCCAGGTCACATGCTTTCCTGGGACAGATGGGAAGTTGGAAGCCAGTGTTTAGACTGAAGGTATATGGTATAAATGAACTGGGACCTGTGTCTTCAGAACCCCACATGAATGGTAACACACATCACATGTGCACGCATGCACACGCACATGCGTGCACACACACACACACACACTCTTCAGTCTTCTTTCCTCCAGCCATCTCTATTCCACTAGGTCCCATGAGCAGAATGGAAACCCTGTAGATGCCCTAAAAGAAAGGTCAGGCCCAAGAAAGGCTGCGTGAAGCCCCCAGCACACTTGTAGCTGCCAGCCCAGAAGGGTCTGCTTCTCAGTTCTTGGTCCCATCTGACCACGTGACCATATGACCACGTGACCAGACACTGCCTTGGTCTGGGCAAAGGGAAGAGAAAACAGAAAGCACCTGGGAATCCATCCAGAACCTAGCCTAACTCGGTATCTCCCCGGCTGCCCCCTCTGCCATTTCTCCCCCTCCAGAGCCCTGGGTTCCTCCTTCACTCTAATCTGTCACGTGCTCCATGCTGTCCCTTTAAGGATGCCCACAGGCAGGCTGTAGTAGGTTTATAACTGGAAGAAACCATCTGAGAGGAAGGGTGAGGTGGCCACAGCCCACAGGGACTCACTGGGGGCCTCCAGGAAAGAGGGTAAGGGGATGGCAGGCTGATTGAGAGGTGAAGGGGAGGGCAGAGGAAACCTGGTGTGACCTGGTGACAATAGTCTTCCCTCGATTACCTTCTGCAGCTAGGCAGAGGGAGGAAGTGCAAGAACAGAGCTCCCTGCTACCCACCAGGCTCCCACCCCTCAGAGAATGTAGGCTGAACGAGGCTCATAGGAGAGGCTGGGGCAGACAAGGAGCATTGTCACCCAGAAAAGGGATGAGACTGGTGTTTGTGGCCATGAACTTGAAGCCTGGCTCCACCGTTTATTTGCAGTGGGTTTCATTAGGCAAGTCAGGGAACTGCACCCCCCCAGCCTCGATTTGTCCATCTGTAAAATGAGGACAGCAATGTCCCCTATTTGGGGCATTGTGGTGAATAAGTGAAGCACAGATGTAACTACTTGGCACAGTGCCTGACAGGGTGACCCCAGCAACTGGGGGCCACCTCAGCTATGCATTCCCAATGTCTTATGGCATTCAGCTAGTTAACGTGCAGAGTCTGAGCTTTTGTCTGTGGAAGAAAAGGGGCAACTGAAGCTCCAGCTGAAAGCTCCGCTAGTTCTCACATCCCAAAACTTGTTTCTGTCCCAGCAACTGCTGCTCATTACAAAACAAATCCACCCACAGACACAAGCGGGTCTCTAAGAGATCTCCGAGTGGCAGCATCCTTATAAATCAGTTTGAGCTAGCCCTGCCATTCAGTGTGGTTACCTACTCATTCATATGGAGTGCCAAGCCAGCCCTGCCTGGGCGCTGAAGCCGCTGGCAGACATCAAACCCGGAGAGAAAGGCATATGTAGGTGCCCTTCTCTCTCAGCCAAAGAGTCGGCTCCTTGCAGGGGTGAAAAAAAAAAGTGGGAAAGGCCTGTACAGCCCTCATGTCCCATGCTTTCCCTGACCTCACAACCAGGAAACCCCATCACCATCCCGGCCGAAGGTACTTACGGCGGTGAGAGGCCACCTGCCTCTGCTTATAGACCAGCAGCAGGATGAGTGGCAGGCAGAGGATCCCCACAATGCAGGCACCCGTGGCCAGTGCTGCAGCTGTGATACCTAGAAGGACAAAAGCAGCAGACATGAGGGTCCCCTTCCCACTTCTCCTGAAGGGAAACCAAGTCACAGAATGACACCCCCCCAGAGGTGGTCAGATTCTATTAGATGGGAGAAGGGAGCTGGGCAGGAATGGAATCCACATAGCATTTGTGGGAAGGTTCCCAAGCTCTGTGGGTACAGACTCTGGAGGTATGTATGTGGGCCCAGGTACCCGCAAAGGCTTAGGACACCTTTGTAAAGCCACCCTGACTGCAGTTCCCTTTATTCCAAGGGGCACCCATTGTAAAGAAAGCTTAGTTTCCATCTGGAGCCAGGCTCTTCATAGGAAGATAATGAGGCACTGAAAGAAGTAATTGCCGGGGCTGGAGAGATGGCTCAGAGGTTAAGAACACTGGCTTTTCTTCCAGAGGTCCTGAGTTCAATTCCCAGCAACCACATGATGGCTCATAACCATCTGTAATGAGGTCTGGTGCCCTCTTCTGGCATAGATGTAAATGCAGGAGGAACATTGTATACATAATAAATAAATCTTTAAAAAAAAAGTAGTTGTCCAAACCACACCCATGGTTTCAGATCCGACAGGATGAGAGGCCCAGGCATCCAGGTCCCATATCCAGACCCTTAGTGACCTGAAGAAGCCAGGAAGGTCTAGTGACCTCCTTTTAGAGACAGCCCTGTGTCCCCCACCCCATTTGCTTTTAAAGATGAATGTTTTACTGCAGTGAAGACAGAATACTCCAGCCTTACCAGGTGTGATGGTGCAAGCCTTTAACTCCACTTTGCACTCAGGAGGCAAAGGCAGGTGGATCTCAGTGAGTTCAAGGCCAGCCTG